>CM017913.1:27225001-27340597 GCA_008369825.1 Triplophysa tibetana | reverse complement strand
AGAATATTGGTATACAAGATCACTGCTGTGGTTAGATTGTCTATGTGTATAACATAATGTTAAGAAGTTACACAAATATGTGTGAAATTTAGTGCAGCATGTAAAGTCAAAGATAATGTAAAATGAGTTGAATGTGATTTAATGAAGTTGTCAAACATATCTGTCCTGCAAAGCACAAAAGAAGGAACGACGGACTGTGATGTTGGTGTGCAATGGTGCATGTCACCTCTAGGCTTGGGGGACAGAGCGAAGATGAGACTGACAGCTTAGATGATGTCATCAATAGAGCCCAAACAGAGGTGCGCCTCAAAAAGCCAGTGGGACAAAAAAGGTGATAAGAGGGGCAGCCCATGCATGGCCGTCGCTCTCAGAGTAAACTCACAGAATGCTTTGAACACACGATTCTTTAGTTAGAGAAATTACACCATGGTTTCATAGAGGGCTGTTTTATTCCTGAGACCCTAAATCACTTACACATAAATTAGGCATAAAAATTAAATCAGTTACAAAAGTTAACCAATTCGAAAATAAAACGAATACTGGCTATTTTTTTATATGAAACACCGCCATCTAGTGGTGAGATCAGTCATAGCAAACTACCCAAATTAGACAAGCGTTTAACCTGCAGAAATGAAGAATACTTCTTTTCTTTTCTTTTTTTCTAGAAAACAATAGAGGGGAGAGTTAGAGACAGGTAAGAAGAGATAGAATGAAGTGAACCCTTTCCTTGTTCTTTTTTTCCTCATCATCAGCAGCTCTTGGTTTCTTTCCCTTAAACTATTTCATGACAAAAACATCCTTTAACAGTATAATACTGCAAAATTTAAATCAATGTTTCCCAATCCTGGCCCTCAGGACAACCTCTCAGAATATTTCGATGTCTTTTTATACAAAACACATGATTCAACCAACATTAAGTGGGCATCAGGGAAAAATTAATGATTTTTTGTTATTGTTGTTAAAATGTCTTTTGTTAAGTAAGGCTAGTCTAAATGCATATAGTATTTTGAACACAGTGGTGATTTTTACAGCCTTGTACATTTTCTAATTAATTTTCTAACAAATATGAACAGTTTAGTGTTTGCACATGAACAGTGTGCATTGATCTCATGTAGAAACTGCACGGTTAGCATTATGATTTAATCTTTATTACTTTTATTTTACACTTTTACTCTCATTTTTAAAAACACGAGTGGAATACCTAAAAAACATGAATTAATATGACAAACACATGTTGTAAAAGTATGTCATTGTTAGTCAACCATTTGAAGTGATGTAATGTATTGATGATTGATTGATACACTTTGAAGTGGTTTCTAACCCCCTTGTGGAGAAGTAAAGTTATCTGAAGTGAAGTGAGCTGTACCGAGCCGAGCCGTGCGGACACCTAAAAACACGGACACATACAGTTGAAAAGCAACATCACTTGGTCCACTACTGTGTTGTGATGCAGAAGTGAATGTGTGTGCTGTGACTTAACACTGTTCTTATCACGTTATGAGCTTTTAATGACACACAGGACATTAAATGGTGGAGTATTCATTCAGGTGTAGTTGTGACTGTCTAATACTGTACACTTTGATAACAGATGCATTAGGTTTTTCGTGTTCTTAATGTTAACTTTATTTATTTGCTTTAACTTTAAATGTTAAATGATAAAAGCACATCAGCTCATCCAAAAACTTAAATTCTGTCAACATCTAAGAGTAGTAATGTCTAGCATATCAAGACTAAAGTGACATTTTGAGGAGAAAGAAAAAACTGTGAGTATGAAATAATCTTATTTTAATAATGAAATTCTTTGATGTGAATGTATTTTAAATGAGCAGATCTGTAAAGCAGTTACCAAATGTTTAACACACATTTATAATGAAGCGTACTAAAAACATTTATATTTACACTATATTATGTGTACATTAGATAATATGACCATTTCTTTTATTCCATATGGAAATATGTTTTCAATTTGAGTTTGATCATGTTTGTGATTGTGCTGTTCAATTATTGATGTTTTGTTTTATTGATACACATTTAAGAAAATGATTTGCTGGCTAATACTTATGTTGACTGTGATTTTCTCACTTGTGATTAATTGTTAGTTGTGATTATGTCGATTTCGGTTTCCCAGACGAGGGTCAACAAACACAGAACGTTCCTTTAGGATTTTGTATTGAGGTATTTGAGGATCAGGGGTGTACTCCAGAAAGCTGGTTATGTGACATACGGGTAAGTTTAAGGGTTAGTTAGCTGAATAACCCAACTTACGGTTCCAAAAACGGAGATCATTTTCAGGCTATGTGAGTAACCACAGCAACTCTCTCTCTGAAGATAACCTGCTCTGGAGCAGATCATGTTCAGGGTTTGTTCATTTGAAGGAAATGTTACTAAGCTTCAGGAGTCGTCTGCGCATGTGTGTGTTTGTGATGAGCGTCAAGTGCCTGAAAGCACAGATTGCGTATAATATATATTCATTTTACAGCAATATTATAATTACTTTTACAATCTCACACATCTCAATTCAGCATTCACAACTATTTTTTTATTAACTTTATTATTTTACCTTTTAAAATGAAATAATTTAAGCTGTTATTGTTTAACTATATGTATTTATATTAAATACTGTATAAAGTTTTGAATTTGGTTTTTTAAAACATCTTCAAATATCACTGGATAAATATACACACCTTACAATTTCCAGCACTTAATGGATGTTAACAGTGAAGTATTTTAACTCCACTGTATATCATTACTCTTGTCCACTTATTATGTAATATTGATGCTTTGGGTCAAAGATATTTTGTGGCCTAATGGTTAGAGAGCCAGATTTAAAGCTCAAAGGCTGCAAGTTCGATGCCCAGGCTGGCAGGATTTCAAGGCTTTATTAGGTGACCCCCGAAGGGCCGTTTCCATGGTGACTGGTGAACTCTGATCCATTGACAATGTCTTCATGTTGTTATTGTGGACGCGTTAACTCTGGAGGTTGAGTAAACTAACTCTTCTCCGGTGTTTTGGAACCGACACACCCCGAGTAAGCGAGATTTGTGTTAATCAACCGAGAGTTCAGGGTTTAGCTGACGGTAAGTTCACCTTTCTGGAAACAACCCACGACTGCACATCAGTAACGAACAGTAGAGGGCGATATACACAAAGACTGTAATGCGCCAAAAAACGAGGAAGAAGAATCTGGAGGAGTTAATTTCCACCATAAGATGGCAGTAGTGCAGCTCTATGAATTCAGGATCCCATTAAAAACCAAAGAAGAAGAAAGAGCTCACGCGCACAACACACTTACAGAAGCAATAAACTCAATGCAATGCTTTGAACGTCACATTTACAAAAGGTTTCCTAGGCGACCTGAATTCATCGTGTGTTTGTGTTTGAAACGCAAACGTCATAACGAGAGTCGACGCTGTTAACAGCTCTTATCAGGACGCCGAGTTCAAGAATCTCCTCAGTGCTGTTTTAAGCGAAAGCGACGACGGATCTCACATAACTTGCTATCAAGTGTCTGCAGACGGTCAGTTAGCGACGATACAAAACTCGACAAGTCCACACAGACAGACGATCGTGAAAAAGACCGAGTTAAAGATCTTCACATGGCGTCTTCATCTCTTACAACAAACGACATGGAGAGAGATCAAGGTCAGTAAATCATCTTCTTCATAATATAGATTCAGATAAAATGACAAAACGTTTGTTTACTGACTCGAGTACAGCACAACATCAGACTTGTTTTGTTTAGTGAGTGTTAATCTCAAGATTTATCATGTTTGAATGCGTTTTCTAAATCCCTTTAAATTAAAACATTTATGTTTGTGTTCAGGTTTAGTTCATTTCATCTTTTAGTGTGTTTTTAAAGGATAAAGTGTCGATGTACAGTAATGCAGTTTCAAGTTATAAGGACATAAGAAATGAAGGATATGACATAATTGTTTCATAATTTCTTGGGTTGGTTGGTTGGGGAAAATTGACGAGAAATAATTTCCTTTTCATTCTATATGTGCTATCTATCTATCTATCTATCTATCTATCTATCTATCTATCTATCTATCTATCTATCTATCTATCTATCTATCTATCTATGTCACATAAATTGGTTGTCTGGGAGGGTAATGCTTTGTAAAAGTTAAAAATGTTAACATAAGATATCTCTTTAGAAAAATAAAATAAATGTTTTTAAAATTGACTTTTGCAAATAACCTTTGTTAAATTTATAGAAGTATTTGTTAATATTAATGGACCAGAGCTTAAATAGTTTTATTTTTTAACTAACAACTAAAAAAAGATTTATAAATACTAACAAATATATTGCTCATTCATTGTTTGTTAATGTTAGTTAATACCTTTATGTGATAAACAAATTTTAGATGGGCTTTTTTGTGAGACGTTTTTTTTTATATGATGCATTTATAAGAGAATAATCCTGTCAGACGCAGCACTGCTGTGAACGCGCGCTTTTCTGAACGTCATCACGTGCGCTGTTCTGAACGTCATCACGTGCGCAGGACATTCCCATACAACACAGAGCGGCCTGCATAGCGTATTAAATATCTCTTGTCTTATTTAATCAGCAGATTTACAATGTCCTGACTAAAAACATTTTAAACACACATATGTAACTAGTAAGCGGCATGTAATGCATTAATATACATTTTACTTGTCATCCGGTGATGACCGGACTTTTGATGCTTGTCAGGGGCAGGATGCGCAACACTTAGACTTGGAGCAGAAGAGCTACATCTGCTGCTACTCGCAGTAGAGTGAGTGTTGCCATCTTCAGTTCCACGAGAGCGTTTAAAAACCGCAAATATTTTCATCTGAATGACGCGACATATTTCCCGCCGCGCGCTCTCTGTCCGCTAGTGTTCGTTTGTGTGTGAGTGTGCGCGCGTGCG
The DNA here is from genome assembly GCA_008369825.1 of Triplophysa tibetana. Classification (NCBI taxonomy): domain Eukaryota; kingdom Metazoa; phylum Chordata; class Actinopteri; order Cypriniformes; family Nemacheilidae; genus Triplophysa; species Triplophysa tibetana. Next base: position 27,335,702 of record CM017913.1, on the reverse strand, counting down.
CACTCATTAGGATAATTGTAAACGCTCAAACACAGACAGTAAAGACATGCCATCGTGGAAATAAGATATATAACATATTACTTAAGGTTTTTTAGTTTGTTTTAAAAAATAACAAATTGTAATCTGGCGCTATAAAGAAAATCCAATCAAATTTACTTGACGTTCAAGGGTGGCGGGGCGAGCCGTTAGGAGGGCGGGGCGCCCCCCTTATATAATGGTAGGGGAAACACTGCCTGAGAAACTAGCTCCAAATAATTAAAAAGCATTTTTTTCCAAATCCGTCACCAAAGCTCTACTACGCCTTGTGGTGTTTGTCGGACTAAATGGCGGTCAGTCACAGGGGCATGTAATATTGGAGTTAAGATTGGTCGGATCACCTGTCAATCAAACTGCTTTCGAAGGGTTAATTGCACCTTATTTATTTCAGCTGAAGTCGCTTAAGCACAGTTTGAAAGCACACTTGTAACAATAACCTATAAGTGTATTATCTGTTTCATTAATAGATTTCACAATATCACTGTACAACATGTCTGTCAAAGTCGGCAGCGTAACTGTTTCTGTTCAGTTCAAATGTGTTACCTGTACATTCTAAACACCACAGTAAACTAAACCCTACTGCAATGGCACGAATGTCCAGCTGTTTGAGATATTTGATATGCAACAGATCTGATATTTGACATTTTGGGGGTGAAACATATGCAAAACATAACGTACAAGGCTTCATTAAATAATCCTTCGGTGGCTCTGGGAGTCAGTTTCATTAATTTGATTCTTAGTGATACATTTCTGCTATCTGGTGATAATTTCTTTGATTTTTCTTTACTCTTTCTCTGGTTTTATCTTCTAGAACAACAAACAGAAGTGAAGAAGAAGAAGGGTGTCTGTGCCGGCTTTAAGAAAGGATGGAAGGCTCTGAAGCACTCCTGCACCCGAAATGAGAAAGTGGTGCTTTTACCTACACAATCTGACCTGGATCCATCAGATCCTCAGCAAGCTCATGTAGATCCTCAGCCAGCTCCTGAAGATCCACAGCCAGCTCCTGAAGAACCTCATCCAGCTCCTGAAAAACCTCAGCCAGCTCCTGAAAAACCTCAGCCAGCTCCTGAAGATCCTCAGCCAGCTCCTGAAAATCCTCAGCCAGCTCCTGAAGATCCTCAGCCAGCTCCTGTAGATCCTCAGCCAGCTCCTGTAGATCCTCAGCCAGCTCCTGAAGATCCTCAGACAGCTCCTGAAGCTCCTCAGACAGCTCCGGAAGATGCAGCTGAAGACAGACCAGGTCTGTCTATCCATGAGCGAAAAGCTCCAGAGATAACTGTTTTATTTATTTGTTTGTTTGTTGTGATGTATTTCTGGCATCTAAAAATCATTTGTACTGTTTCTTTTTCTCTCTCTGTTTTTATCTTTTAAAACAACAAACAGAAGAGAAGAAGAAGAAGGGTGTCCGTGCCCGCTTTAAGAAAGGGTGGAAGGCTATGAAGCACTCCTGCACCCGAAACAACAAAGTGGTGCTTTTACCTACACAGCCTGACCTGGATCCATCAGATCCTCAGCCAGCTCCTGTAGATCCACAGCCAGCTCCTGAAAAACCTCAGCCAGCTCTTGAAGATCCTCAGCCAGCTCCTGAAAAACCTCAGCCAGCTCCTGAAGATCCACAGCCAGCTCCTGAAGATCCACAGCCAGCTCCTGAAGATCCACAGCCAGCTCCTGAAGATCCTAAATCTCAGTGGAGAGAAGAAATGGATGATTTCTATCGTGGTTTATCTGAATTTGATCCATTTGTTCAGGAAATGCTCAAACGTTTTCATCCAGATTATCCTCCCAGTTTTCCCGCCACATGGTATACAAGGCAAGAGTTTCTTCATGAATTGGATAAATTTGGTGAGTATACTTCCATAATGTTCAGGTTAACTTTCATTCTGTCCTGCTCTTCAATGTCAGCTTCACTGAAACACCTTCTAGTATGTTATAGCACTGGCTCAAAAAAAACACTTCTTGGATTGTAATCAACCTCTAATTTAATGAAACAAAATAAATTTGGAAAATATCTGTTGCGAAAATAAGGAACCGATTTGGAATGGAAATTGATTAGAATCGAACTGAATCGCCAAATTGGATGCAATACCCAGCCCTATTATTAAATATTGAATTAATGTCAAGTGTTATTCTGATCAAATGAATTGTCTTTTGATGACCCTGATATCCTTTCGAAATAAATATTTTGTTTTTCTTTTTGATTGTCCTGCTGTTATACTTAAACACCTTTTCATTCTGTTGAATCACATTGGATGTACTAAACCTCTTTCCATTACACACGCATGTTTTAAAAGAATACGTTTGTTTGATTTGATTTTTACAACATGATTGCTCTTGGAGTTTGTGCGACTCAATCACATGTGTTCCTTATGTATTGTTTGTCTTTAGAAGCGTTTTCAGCCCTTTATGAGGTGGGAAGGCTCTGTCTAGGAAAAGGACACGGCGGCATTGTGTATCGGGGGACTCGCAAGTCCGATGGCCTGAAGGTACCTTTGCCCTATTCATCAAACATTTTCATCCTTGTGTCTCAACATACAGACGTGTTGAGTGTTTTGATCCAGATATGTTGATGTACTGTTGTAAAGCTGACATGTGATGAATTTTCTTTGCAGGTCGCCATCAAATTTATCTACAAGTCATCCCGCTGGGACAGATTTATTCATGTTGTGAGTCATATTTATATTTTTTTAATGTGAAGTGGGCTCCAAAAATCTTAAAGAATCTGCTTTATAGGTTACAAATCAAACAAGTGAATTTGAAGTGATTGGCATTGATTTCTGTGTGTAGTTGAGCACATGAGCTGGACATGAAACATCAGGTTATGTGCACACATTAAAAGAGGCACATAACAAACACTGAGACATTCATACACATCCTTCATACTCTAATTGTTATGCTAATAAAGTAATTCATTTCAAAAATAGTTCATTAGAGAATGCGTTTCTCATTGAAGTTTCAGATTTTTAGACCCCACTGTATCTCAACACAAATGATTTGTGGAAATTGAATAGTCGCCTACAGTCTGCTAACCATTTTGACCTTTTTTCACCAGCCTGGATATGACAAGCCTCTCGTCTTAGAAGTGGCTGTAAATCTGATGCTACAGGGACCAGAGAGAAGCCCCAACATTGTGGCTCTGTTGGACTGGTTTGAAGAGGATGAAATCTACATTCTCGTTCTAGAATATCCATATCCCTGTTTAAGCATGAAAGATTTCCTTCAGTATATCTCTAATACGCTTGTAAATTGTCCACTGTCTGAAGATCAGGCACGTCCTCTCATGCGTCAAGCAGTGAACGCAGCCCAACACTGCATCGACCACAACATCTGCCATGGTAGCTTGAGTATCAGTAACATGCTGATCAATGTACAGACCATGACGCTCATGTTCATAGACTTTGGACGTGGCCATCTTGCCTCAACTTGGCGCAAACCAGACCCTAAAATCCAAGGTGAGTTGAGTTTCTTTGTTGCCGATGTAATGACCCTCGTACAAACATTGTAACCAACCCAAAATGAGTTTCCCCTCAACAGCCCCCGGTCAGAATTTACAGTAATGGATTGATGGCGTTAGACTTTGACTTGAATGATTTTTGCCAGTGAAATGTTTCCTCGATTCTTCTTTGTGTTCCATGACGCTCATGTTGATAGACCCTAGACCTGGCATACCTGGCCCAACTTGGGTGGAACCAAGCGGTGAAAGCTGGGGTGAGTACTGACCGATGTAATGACCCTCATACAAACATTGAAGTCAACCCAAAATGAGTTTCCTCCAACAGCAGCACTGGATTGATGGTGTTATACTTTGACTTGAATAGTTTTTACCTGTGAAATGTTTGCTCACTTCATGCTTGTGTTCCAGGTCGAGGTCATGCGGTTGCCGATCTGGTCTGGTTTTTGGGTACACTGCTCCTGCATATGATGGGTGGACTTCGGTTACATCTAAGGGGCTTCATTTCTACAGAAGACATCCCTGCGATCGAAACACTTGGTTTAAGTGAAGGTAAGAGACCAGCACTATCCTTGTGAAATGCAAAACAAGATTCTGTTCAGTCACTGGGAGATTTCTCACCAAATGCAACTTCCTAAATATAAGTTGAAAGAAAACAGGATATTGTTTCTAAAAATGTGATAAATGAAACTACATATTTCAGTAGCTATTGTTATGTTTGACAGTGAGTTTACAAAGAACATACGTGACTAATCGTTCCTCTCGTAAACACTTCTCCTCACAGAATGCTTTGACTTGATCAAACGGTGCACTCTCACTCCACCACCTGACAGGCCAACATTAGAGGAGCTCCTAGACCACGAGTGGTTCAAGCAGGGTTAAAGGTCAAGAGTATCTATTGTTTTTCTTCTACTTCAGTCAGTCATATTAGCATAGATGGTGGTCTTTTTAGCTGGTTGATTTTTCACTTTTTATTTTTTTCGTTTTATATTTTTTACTATTTAGTAATACAGTAAACTTTTTTGCGTTATAAAAGTACTTTAGTTTATGTGAAAATACTCATGTGCATCACAACTTCTACTCTAGATGATTTCTGATAACAAGCAAAGGAAACACAGTTAACTCTATTGTTTAGAAATGTGTACCAGAAGTTAAAGGGAGTCCATGAACACGCGCATACGCAGTAACGTCAGTTTATGTTGTCACTTTGTAACGCGTACGTCTTCTTTATACAACACAGAATGCTCAGACACTAGTCAGACACCCGTCTTCTTTATACAACACAGAATGCTCAGACACTAGTCAGACACCCGTCTTCTTTATACAACACAGAATGCTCAGACACTAGTCAGACACCCGTCTTCTTTATACAACTTGTGTCTGAGCATTCTGCGTTGTATAAAGAAGACGGGTGTCTGACTAGTATCTGATCATTCTGTGTTGTATAAAGAAGACGGGTGTCTGACTAGTGTCTGAGCATTCTGTGTTGTATAAAGAAGACGGGTGTCTGACTAGTATCTGAACATTCTGCGTTGTATAAAGAAGACGGGTGTCTGACTCGTGTCTGAGCATTCTGCGTTGTATAAAGAAGACGGGTGTCTGACTAGTGTCTGAACATTCTGCGTTGTATAAAGAAGACGGGTGTCTGACTCGTGTCTGAGCATTCTGCGTTGTATAAAGAAGACGGGTGTCTGACTAGTGTCTGAACATTCTGTGTTGTATAAAGAAGACGGGTGTCTGACTAGTGTCTGAGCATTCTGTGTTGTATAAAGAAGACGGGTGTCTGACTCGTGTCTGAGCATTCTGTGTTGTATAAAGAAGACGGGTGTCTGACTCGTGTCTGAGCATTCTGCGTTGAATAAAGAAGACGGGTGTCTGACTCGTGTCTGAGCATTCTGCGTTGTATAAAGAAGACTGGTGTCTGACTAGTGTCTGAACATTCTGCGTTGTATAAAGAAGACTGGTGTCTGACTAGTGTCTGAGCATTCTGTGTTGTATAAAGAAGACGGGTGTCTGACTCGTGTCTGAGCATTCTGCGTTGAATAAAGAAGACGGGTGTCTGACTAGTGTCTGAGCATTCTGCGTTGAATAAAGAAGACGGGTGTCTGACTAGTGTCTGAGCATTCTGCGTTGAATAAAGAAGACGGGTGTCTGACTAGTGTCTGAGCATTCTGTGTTGTATAAAGAAGACGGGTGTCTGACTAGTGTCTGAGCATTCTGTGTTGTATAAAGAAGACGGGTGTCTGACTAGTGTCTGATCATTCTGTGTTGTATAAAGAAGACGGGTGTCTGACTAGTGTCTGAGCATTCTGCGTTGAATAAAGAAGACGGTAGTCTGACTCGTGTCTGAGCATTCTGCGTTGAATAAAGAAGACGGGTGTCTGACTAGTGTCTGAGCATTCTGTGTTGAATAAAGAAGACGGGTGTCTGACTAGTGTCTGAGCATTCTGCGTTGAATAAAGAAGACGGGTGTCTGACTAGTGTCTGAGCATTCTGCGTTGAATAAAGAAGACGGGTGTCTGACTAGTGTCTGAGCATTCTGTGTTGTATAAAGAAGACGGGTGTCTGACTAGTGTCTGAGCATTCTGTGTTGTATAAAGAAGACGGGTGTCTGACTAGTGTCTGAGCATTCTGTGTTGTATAAAGAAGACGGGTGTCTGACTAGTGTCTGATCATTCTGTGTTGTATAAAGAAGACGGGTGTCTGACTAGTGTCTGAGCATTCTGCGTTGAATAAAGAAGACGGTAGTCTGACTCGTGTCTGAGCATTCTGCGTTGAATAAAGAAGACGGGTGTCTGACTAGTGTCTGAGCATTCTGTGTTGAATAAAGAAGACGGGTGTCTGACTAGTGTCTGAGCATTCTGTGTTGTATAAAGAAGACGGGTGTCTGACTAGTGTCTGAGCATTCTGTGTTGTATAAAGAAGACGGGTGTCTGACTAGTGTCTGATCATTCTGTGTTGTATAAAGAAGACGGGTGTCTGACTAGTGTCTGAGCATTCTGCGTTGAATAAAGAAGACGGTAGTCTGACTCGTGTCTGAGCATTCTGCGTTGAATAAAGAAGACGGGTGTCTGACTAGTGTCTGAGCATTCTGTGTTGTATAAAGAAGACGGGTGTCTGACTAGTGTCTGAGCATTCTGTGTTGTATAAAGAAGACGGGTGTCTGACTAGTGTCTGAGCATTCTGTGTTGTATAAAGAAGACGGGTGTCTGACTAGTGTCTGAGCATTCTGTGTTGTATAAAGAAGACGGGTGTCTGACTAGTGTCTGATCATTCTGTGTTGTATAAAGAAGACGTGTGTCTGACTAGTGTCTGAGCATTCTGTGTTGAATAAAGAAGACGGGTGTCTGACTAGTGTCTGAGCATTCTGCGTTGAATAAAGAAGACGGATGTCTGACTAGTGTCTGAGCATTCTGTGTTGAATAAAGAAGACGGGTGTCTGACTAGTATCTGAGCATTCTGTGTTGAATAAAGAAGACGGGTGTCTGACTAGTGTCTGAGCATTCTGCGTTGAATAAAGAAGACGGGTGTCTGACTAGTGTCTGAGCATTCTGTGTTGTATAAAGAAGACGGGTGTCTGACTAGTGTCTGAGCATTCTGCGTTGTATAAAGAAGACGGGTGTCTGACTAGTGTCTGAGCATTCTGTGTTGTATAAAGAAGACGGGTGTCTGACTAGTGTCTGAGCATTCTGTGTTGTATAAAGAAGACGGGTGTCTGACTAGTGTCTGAGCATTCTGTGTTGTATAAAGAAGACGGGTGTCTGACTAGTGTCTGAGCATTCTGTGTTGTATAAAGAAGACGGGTGTCTGACTAGTGTCTGAGCATTCTGTGTTGTATAAAGAAGACGGGTGTCTGACTAGTGTCTGATCATTCTGTGTTGTATAAAGAAGACGGGTGTCTGACTAGTGTCTGAGCATTCTGTGTTGTATAAAGAAGACGGGTGTCTGACTAGTGTCTGAGCATTCTGTGTTGTATAAAGAAGACGTGTGTCTGACTAGTGTCTGAGCATTCTGTGTTGTATAAAGAAGACGGGTGTCTGACTAGTGTCTGAGCATTCTGTGTTGTATAAAGAAGACGGGTGTCTGACTAGTGTCTGAGCATTCTGTGTTGTATAAAGAAGACGGGTGTCTGACTAGTGTCTGAGCATTCTGTGTTGTATAAAGAAGACGTACACATTATAAAGTGACAACATAAACTGACGTTACTGCGTATGCGCGTGTTCATGGACTCCCCTTAACTTCTGGTACACATTTGCAAACAATAGAGTTAACTGTAGATGATTTCTGATAACAAACAAAAGAAAGAGTAGAAGTGTTACTTGGCTAAATTTGTGTCTCCAATATTTTGAATGTAGACTGTGATACCAAGCGCAACCGCTAGATGTCAGTGTACCGTACGCTTTCCTTAAATGCAACTACACTACAGGACCCATTCAACAAATTGTTTGTTCAATAAATCGTTATATTTAGGGCGTTAAAGGAGTAGTTCACTTTCAAAATAAATATTAAAGGTAATTTACTCGCACCCCTGTCATCCAAGTTTTTGTTGCTTTAGTGCAGTGGTTCTCAATCCTGGTCCTCGCGCCCCCCGCTCTGCATATTTTGTGTATTTCTCTTGTTTAACACACCTGATTTAAATCTCTAGCTCATTAGAAGAGAGCTTAATGAATGAGCCGCGTTCCGATTGACGTGTTCCCTGAACTGTGTTCATTGCTCTCTACTCCCTGCACACAGGAAATCGGCTGACGTTAATTTAAGAACACGAATTTGCGCAACACTACTGCCTGCAGCGTCTTCACACAGACAAAACCTACTACGGAAGATTGAAGGGTTATTTAACCGTAATCTTGAGATTTGCGCAACATTATGCCCATTTCGAACTGGAATTATGACAGAATATCTAGTGATGTTTACTTCGCAGGGCTCTTACGGCCGTATTAAACAAACCTCCGAAGCGCTAGGAGAAGCATACAAAATATGCAGAGCGGAGGGGCGCGTGGACAAGGATTGAGAACCACTGCTTTAGTGGAAAATAAATTATGTGAAAACTTATGTATTTTGTGAACGCGCATTTCGGAACAGAGCAAGATGAGCATTTGTGTTTATAAAGCATAAACATTTTTTTATAAAATGTGCGATGTTTTCACTAGATAAGACATTTATTCATGGTCTGATATGGTTTAAAGTCCTTTGAAGCTGCACTAAAACTGTCATTTTCACCTTCAAGCGTTTGGAGTCCATTGAAGTCACTATATGGAGAAAAATCCTGGAATGTTTTAATCAAAAACCTTAATTTCTTTTCCACTAAAGAAACAAACACATAAACATCTTGAATGACATAATTATTTTTCAGATTAATGCATTAAAATATTTAATGAACACAGCATCAGTTTATTTTGACATCCATCGTCTAGTTACATTATATTATATTATCACGCTCTTATACATGTAAAGGCCTTTAAACCATTTAAGTGTGATTTGAAACAGTTGCTTTGGCTCATTATAGATTATAGATAGATGTGTTATTGATGGATGACTGCGTCAGTGAACGTCTGTCAGACAGCACACATCAGTATTAACTTCTCTTTTGTGCTTAAATGAACAAAAACACCAGTTTTTGCCAGAATCCGGTTTTGTCAAGTATTTTCCTGAGCACAGATTTCAACATGTTAAATAAAATCCCAAAAGAATGTTGTAGAAAGGTCCGTATATTTGGAAGGAAGGGGATGGGGTCGGCGTTGCTGGTAAGATTCTTTAATTGGCAAATCACAAAACATAAAGCGAAAGTAAATAATATATAACCTATGGCCTCCTGGCACATGAGACTCCTTTAATTCGTTTCCGGTATTCCTCTCTTGCCTGTCGCTTCTTCCTCGTCTTCGTCCATTTCCTGTCTCTCTCTCTCTCCAGACTCCGCTAGACCAGCCCCCCTTGCCACAAATGTAAAGAGTTGTGAAGATGGGAGAGGTGTCTGTAGGGCTGGGAGTAAACGATTATTTCTTCAGCTATTAATCTTACGATTATTTTATCGATTGGTCAACTAATTTGGGCGTTTAATCTAACGCTTCTTTTGTTGCTCGATTAAAAAAAAAAACATAATGTATCTCAAATAAATACCCAAACATTCTTAATAATAAACTTTATTAAACAACAGTTTTCCACAGCAAAAAATATTCTGCTTCATACTTAATTAAATAAATAAAATGATTTTACTGTTATACATAATGAAAGGCCAGCCTGTTTACTCTTTACAGCACCAACATAATTCTCTTGTTCAAAAAATGCTAAAGTTGTAGTGCGAAGAAAAGCTTTTCAGTGCACAGTATAGACATTCCTGGGAGTGTTTAACACAATATAAAATTCCTGTTTTTGCGTATATTTTGCGTGCATTGCATTTCTTTCCCAAGATAGGAGGTTCTTTGCTTTGTCCTAGAAAACACGAAAGCGATACATATTACAACAACAGCTATGACTCTGAGGTATTTTAAATCTACTCTTAACCTCATTGTAGTGCTATGCTATCATCAGTTTATATGAATAATAACGTGGCTATCTAGCAGCTGTGCAATTTGGTGGTGCTAGGCTAACCAATTAATCAATGTATCTTAGCTCTCTGTGCAGTTTGTTGGTGATAGGTTAGTAGCTCTCACATTAGCTAACGTCAGCTACTAAAGATAACTGTGTTCTGCAGCCGTAAACTAGCTTCCATTCAAGCCAACATTAGATGATAACTAATGTTAGCTAAACACAGCTCTCTAGGCGCCAGTAGCTACCTAGCACAAACAAACTGCACGGAGAGCTAAGATAGTTAGCAAACATGTAATTCATTTAGCCAACGTTAGTTCTTGTTATTGTCTCCTTCACGAGTGACAATGGGGTGCCTCTGTTTCAGATGCTCCAACATTGCTGTTGTGCTGGCGTGGTATGCCAACTCCATTTGTGAAAGAGCGCAAATAACTACACCTTTACGTTTGGGACTACATTTGAAGTGTTCCCATATTCCCAAACCCATGATTTGGTCTCCCACATGTGTGTAGGGTGCTGCTGCGAAGCGTCGATGCAAAAATATGACGTTGACGCGTCACTACAGGTCTAGGTGTCAGATCTGCGTAGAGCGGCAGCTCTTAAAGTGACCGCATCCTTAAACCTGCTGCTGTGATCCTGTCACTAATGTTCATCAAAGAACACAAGAAAAGAGAAATTCAATGTGTTTTGTAGCTTTAATTCTGTATTTCATTTAGAATTTAGCATTGAAGACTGTGAAGTGTTTAAGAACTTCATTCAATTTCTGTATATTTCGTACATGTTAGACACGATCGCTCTGGATTATACTGTACTATTATGTTGAATGATGTTGAAAAGTAATCAATTAAATGTAGACATTAGTTACAGTATAAATATCAGAATGTTGGGATTCATTCATAAAATGATGCAGTTAAAGAAATCTGTTGTCTCCACATTCGTTTGGAGATTGAATGTGAAATTATTACAATGTAAAAGTATATTAAAACACATTAATGTTATGTGCGATTAATGGACATAATTGTTTTTATTGATTGACTGCACTAGTTATATTATTAGGCACTAGCCAAACACACACCAGAAGTTCATGCGCGCACATCCAATGAAACGATCTATAGGGCTATTAGTGACACAGATATAGACATAATAAATGTCTTTGCAGTGATTGGCTAACAGTTAGCAGTGAGTGCACTGTGGTTATACATTCGTCCATCATGATGTGGGGCTGGGTGATTTGTCCAAATATCTAATCTCATTTTTTTTAGATTGACAGATTCCAGGGATGTTATTTTTATATACAGTTGTGTTCAAAATTATTCAACCCCCAATGCTGTAAATGGTTTTAGGGAATTTAGTGTACATTTGTAATTGTATTCAGAATGAAATCCTACAAGGACTTCTTAAAGAACCATATGCAACTAAAATGACATCAATTAGTTTTGTAATACAGTAGTAAATGTTTCTTTTGTGAATTCTTCATTGACATAATTATTCAACCCTTTAAAGACTACCACTCTGAAGAACAGAGGTTCAATGAAGTGTTTTCAATCAGGTATTGCAGCAGCAATGAAGCCTAATAAGCACCAATTAGGCAGCTTTAAAATGACTGTGATACTCAGCTCCTTCTAGACATTTACTGGTGTGGTTACAAACATGGTGAGGTCAAGAGAATGGTCCAGGAAGACAAGAGAACAGGTGATTACTCTTCAGAGGAAGGGCAATGGCTATAAGAAGATTGCAAAGATGTTAAACATACCAAGAGACACCATAGGAAGCATCATTCGCAAATTCAAGGCAAAGGGCACTGTTGAAACGCTACCTGGTCGTGGCAGAAAGAAGATGCTGACTTCGACTGCTGTGCGCTACCTGAAGCGTAGAGTGGAGAAAAGTCCCCGTGTGACTGCTTAGGAACTGAGAAAAGATTTGTCAGATGTGGGTACTGAAGTTTCTGCTCAGACAATACGGGGCACCCTGCGTAATGAAGGCCTCCATGACAGAACTCCCAGGCGCACCCCCTTGCTGTCCCCAAAGAATAAGAAGAGTCGACTGCAGTATGCCAAAAGTCATGTGGACAAACCACAGAAGTTTTGGGATAGTGTTCTGTGGACTGATGAAACAAAATTAGAACTGTTTGGGCCCATGGATCAACGCTATGTTTGGAGGAGGCCTATGAAGAAAAGAACACCTTGCCTACTGTGAAGCATGGCGGGGGGTCAATCATGCTTTGGGGCTGTTTTGCTTCTGCAGGTACTGGGAAGCTTCAGCGTGTGCAAGGTACCATGAATTCTCTTCAGTACCAGGAGATATTGGATGACAATGTGATGCAGTCCGTCACAAACCTGAGGCTTGGAAGACGTTGGACCTTTCAACAGGACAATGATCCCAAGCATACCTCCAAGTCCACTAGAGCATGGTTGCAGATTAAAGGCTGGAACATTTTGAAGTGGCCATCGCAGTCACCAGACTTAAATCCGATTGAGAACCTCTGGTGGGACTTAAAGAAAGCAGTTGCAGTGCGCAAGCCTAAGAATGTGACTGAACTGGAGGCTTTTGCCCATGATGAATGGGCGAAGATACCCGTAGATCGCTGCAGGACACTTGTCAAGCTATGCTTCACATTTAAAAGCTGTTATAACTCTAAAAGGATGTTGTACTAAGATTGAATGTCACTTGGGGGTTGAATGAAACTGATAATGATGTGAGCTCAGAAAAGACATTTGTGGTTATTCATTATAAATGTTATGTTATATTTGTCTGACCTACACGTGCCTCTTGGATTAAATTGTAAGCAGGATGACTGAATGATCATAATCAATGTCAAACCGACCAAAACAATCAATTTCAGTGGGGGTTGAATAATTTTGAACACAACTGTATATACCGATATCCCTATTTTTTGACCGCTGGGATCACCCACTTAAGTATTTGTACGTGTCTACTAACGGTCGTAATACATATCTTAAAGGAGACAATTGATTTGCAATTTAGTTTTTTTGTCAATTGAAAAATGTATAATACACACAGTTGGATCAGATGTTTACTACAACAATAACATATAATCTACTGTAGCCTAGTTATATACACATATACAGAAAACTTGTTTAAAGTTACATTCAAATATTAATCATATTTAGTCCATCAGACATTAAGTGTTATCATATGAACCATCAATTAAATATCTGTGGTGCATTAAGAACAGTGTCCTGCTTACTATTTAATGAAGAAAAACACAATTCACCGCTTTAAGACTTTTCTAAGGTCATTTATCTTAAAAGAAAACAAATTTCTTGTGAACAACATTATTTATTAAGACCATTATCAAAAACAGGATTCAAGGATTCAAGGTTTTATTCGTCACATACACAATGATACAGATTATAATCAGTCAGGTCGGCTCAATGGACAGTGTATGGGATCAGAATCCCGCCAAAAGTATTGCGGCATATTTAAAAATATAATCAGCGTAAATCAAAAAATAAAAAACGTGATTCAGGACTTTAAACGCATTTTAAATTATATTGCTCAAAATGTACACATGAAGACAAAGTTGTCCAAATCTCATACAAAATAAAGTTGCCCTTGGTTGTTTTACTCATTCTTTGTGATTTTTGTTTTTATTTGCTTATATGTTCATTTTTTTCCCCTCTCTTGTTTTTCCACGTGCTGGGCTTGACTTTCCACATGCTGCAGTTTCATGATAATAAGGGTAATTAGGTAAATATGTACACTTTAAATGCACACTTTAAATCGCTTTTTAATAAAAAAAAATGTTAATGCTTTTCTTCATCCATTTGTCAATCGAGTCAAAAAATGCCATTGGACAGTACTCACGTGTGGGCAATAGGGCTGGGTTTTGCGACCAAATTGGCGATTCGATTCTTGTTTTTATGGTTTCGATTCGATTCTCGATTCGATTCAATATCGATAAGTTATTAGTACTTCAATTACAATGGTAGTTTTGCAGGCATGGAATCCACATTTAAGTACATGCTTGCAATATAGTCAGGGGTGCACATTAGTTTTTCTATCTGGTTCTCAAGAGAGCACGTGGAGATTCGGTTTGGTTTACCTATTAAAAATAAAAGTAAAAAAGTAGTTGCTTTTTAATGAACAATAAACAAAATAATATAGTGGGATAATACTATATTTATATTGCTTTAAAGTATACTTAAAATACAATGGTATTGTATTTATTCTTGTTTTTCATTTTAAATTAGTAAATATTAATTTTCAACATCAAATTTGAAACCTAAAACGCAAACCTTTTTGGTTTTGGGCAGGTTGCTGGGAAGTGCACTTGCGAGCGCACATGGACCTGAAGCGCAGTGCAGATCCAGACATTCACAGAACCAACGAAGGCGGAGCTACCGATACTTCGTTTTTCATAACTTACACCCAGGTCCCATTCAACACCGGGAACAAACGAGATCGCAGTAGTTTTAGCAGCATTCAGTTCAAAGGGAAATCTTTTCCAGTATTACAATTAGTCGGTCTAAAATAGTGATTGTGCATCAAAAGAGTTTAACCATGTCAGTACGCAGATGAGCGGTCCAAACTTTTTGAGAGAGCGCAATTTTAATTTTGGTCACGCACGCGCATCACTTATGTGCATCCCAGGATATAGTGACATGTTATGCCTTTCACTGAAGTACTTGCGTGTCACCATTACGTATCTTGGCTCCAAAACATTGATTAGATTGTGAAATCCCTCGTTCTCAACTATCGCGTATTCTTAGCGCGAGGTGAATCTGACATTCATTTGCAGGCGCTGGGGTCGTTGGCTACCACGAGCTTCCGCCATGATCCTTATTTCCTCTCCCACTTGTATTTGAATTTATTTTGTTTTATTTGTATCAGCACGAATGATTGCGACATCTTCAGGAAGGCGAAATACAGATATCCTTGAACTAAAGCACACGCATTAAGAATCGATTTGGGATTTCCCGAATCGATATTGCTTCGTTAAATTGAAAATCGATTAATATCGAAGAATCGATATTTTTTACCCAGCCCTAGTGGGCAACCAATCAGCTTTCGGCTCAGTTTTAGGATACACCCCTTCTCCCATATGTCATATGAAGTAGATTTCAGGCGGAATTTCATTGGACATCAAGAAAGACCTTCAGCCATTAAAACAGTGACTTTATTGCCCCACACACTACAAGTACATGACATGGCAGAAGTAAAATATATGTGAACAAAACAAGCATACAGACAAACGCTCAAACTAAAACATGTTTCCACACAGAACGAGACCCTAAAGATCAGTGGTTTTAACTCATGGCCCTAGAGATCCACCTTCCTAACCAGCTCAGCCTTAATCTTATAAAAACTGAATCACCTTAAAGTACCTCAAGAGCGTTTCAAGTGCCGACTGCTTTGTTTTGAATCTCTCTCGCTGTACTTTAACGTGATACGCCAAGCAATCTGCACAGAAGTCGAACATTATTATTCCTGAATCCTTTGAAAAGCGTTTTCAGGTGTTTTATCAGGGTTAGTTCCTTCCAATGGAACATCAGAATCACGGCAGAATATCCAGTTAGAACCACTTCACAGGGCACTTATGAGATTGCTAGGCAAACGTCTTAAGGTGGATAAGAGAAATATCCTAAATGTGTAGAGCCGGGGGTCATGAGGACCAGGATTAGGAAGCGTTGTTATCGGGGAATGTTACCACCGGTGTGTACCCTATAAAAGAAGATGTGCAGCACAAGAAAAGTGGAGAAGCATGATCGCGTTCTGTCACACCAGTGAAAATGTGTTAATCATGCCCTGAATCTGAGCTGAAATTGAGATGAGATGCAACTTGATTTGGGAATTATAACACAAAGTCATAATAATTCCCATGTAGAGACAAACTGTTCTGTTAACCAAACCTGCACCACGTCTGATCACAAGGAGTAAATGTAACACCACACACGAGCAGTGCAACAAATGACCATAGAAACCATTAATAAAAGACATTTGTTCCGTCACATTCAGGGACAGAATAATCCCTTCTTTGTCAGGAGCACAAACACTTTTGCTCCAATGCTCTAAGTCTCCCTGTGTTGGTTGACTTTGCAGGATTTTGATATCAATGTCAGGTACATTCGTTATGTGCACTGTCATTGCTACCTGTGTTTCATCTTTTGGATGAAATGGTGATTTAATCTGAGCTTGGGCTGCTGCCTTTGTGGCTTCATCAGCCCTTCTGTTGCCTACAGCCTGTTCATCCTCCCCCGAAGCATGACCCTTGACCTTTACTATGGCCACTTCGAGCGGAAGCTGAACTGCTTCAGTTAACTGTCCTATCAGATTTGCATGTGCTATTGGCTTTCCATCAGCAGTTTTAAAACTTCTTGCTTCCCACATTTTTGCGTAATGGTGAAGAACACTCGATGCATACTTGGAGTCAGTGTAAATTGTTACTCTCTTTTCTGTCATCAGCTCACAGGCCCGTATTAATGCTATCAACTCTGCAGCTTGTGCCGAATTGTAATCTAAAGCAAAAGCTTCCTTTACCTCTCCTGAATCGGAAAACCACAGCATAGCTACAGAGGTAGACACCGTCAGAGGGCTTTGAACAAGACCCATCAACGTAAATGTGTTCTCCCCCCTCTAGGGGCGTATCCAACAGATCGACCCTAGAAGAGTAAGGAATTGTCAGTTCAAGGATGCAATCATGTTCAACATTAAAATCTGCCATGTCTACCATACCCAAAATACCCAGCAAAGCAGGATTAATGTTTGCTGCCGTTTGAATGCTAAGATTTTTCGTTGCCAGCAGAGTAGCCTCGTAACCTGAGCGTCGTTGCGCTGTCATGTGTTGTGTTTGCGTGTTGTGTAAAATTGCACCAACCTGATGGGATGCATATAACGCTAAAGGGTGTGACAGCACAGTTTTCTCAGCCACCTGTACAATCAGAGCATCTGCAACCACAGCACGAAGACATGCTGGCATACCTGTGACTATGTTATCTAACTTCTTAGACAGATATGCTACTGGCCTATATGTTGAACCATGCTCTTGCAATAGGACCCCTAGAGCTGCACCCTCTGTCTCCCTAACATGCAAGTGAAAAGGCTTGGTGTAGTCTGGCAGGCCCAATGCTGGTGCGGTTGTGATGGCTGCTTTCAAGGCATTGAAATGTTCATCTGCTTCCGCAGTCCACTCCAATGGTGTGTTTGGTGGAGCTTTGTGATCGATCAGACCCCTCAGATGTCTATCGTGAATCGCGCAGTCGGGTATCCACTGTCTACAATAGTTAATTAGTCCCAGAAAGCTTTGTAGCTGCTGCACTGTTCTTGGGGACTTAACCTTTCTGATCAGCTGGACCCTATCTGTGGATATTGCTCTGAGACCCTGCATCAGCACATGTCCCAGATAGGTCACCTTAGTTTTGACCCATTGCAGTTTCTCTTTCGAAGCTTTGAAACCTGTCTCGGCAAGTACATTGCAAACAATCACCGAAGCTTTTTCACAGTCCTTCTCCGTCTCACCCGACACGAGGATGTCATCTGCAAACTGTAGAACACAAACTGATTAAGGCAAATCAGTCATTTTGGCCAAAGTTCTGTGCACTGCTGCAGAAAAGACAGCGGGTGAGTCTACATATCAGTCGCGATTTCTTTAAGACTTTTAATTGTCAAGAATGAATGGTCAAATATATGTACTATTATGTTAACATTTTATTGACTAAAAATGCGTTAAACACGTTCATCTCGAACGAAAACAATTTCGTTCAGAATCAGCTACTTAGGTCGGCTGACTCGATTTCCTTCTCATTCATTCCCGTAGCGTACAGTGCATTACTCTGTTGAAGCCCAGCGTCCATTGACTTCAATGGGCTGCTTTAAACAGTTTTTTTCAGTGCTTAGAAACAAGACGGTCATTGGATAATGCTGCGATTATGTCCCGCCCACGGACGCTCAGCGTCTCTGGGATGAATGGAGGAGTGGGCTGGCCCGGACTCCGAGCGTCTGCGTGATGATTGGAGGGTCTGTCGAAAGACTGCATCTCGTTTTGATTGACAGCGATTTTGTTCTATAAAAAGTCGCTGACACTAAAGCTATTCAATCTCAGTCCCATTGCGGATTATTCAAGTGTAGTTGAAAGACAAACTGCTGCAACCTATTTCTTGGTATTTGCTTGCCAATTTTCATCATACATTTCACACAATTATACACCACATTCCTTGTTTCAGTTTAATGTATACCCACATTTCCTCCGTCGTGTTTATATATATTTTTTAGATAGTTTGTTCATTCATTCATTGTGAAATGAGCTTCCCCTCTTTGAAAGACCAGCAGCCGCCACTGCTACATATCCCTGAGCAAGGCGTGTCCACGAATATTGCCGTCCTTTAAATGTAAAATCTAACAAAGGCTGAGTATCTGGGTGTACAGGTACAGAGAAAAAAGCTGCACACAAATCAATTACAGTGAAATACTTGTGCGAATGTGGCACTGAATTCATAGCAGTCAATACATCAGGCACAATTGGTGCGAGTGGTATGATTAACTGATTTACTGCTCTCAAATCTTGAGTTAATCTCCACGTTTTCCCATCAGCATTTCACTACAGGATTAATTGGTGTGTTTTATGGTGAATGTGTGTGTTCGAGGACACCCTGCTGGACAAAACTTTCAATCAAAGGCATAATACCTGATTCCTTATCTTTAGACAAAGGGTATTGTTTAATGTAGACAGGCTTGTTTGTTTTAAGTTTTGCCCTGTAAGGTTCCATGTCAATGAAACCAGTGTTATCTTTGAACTGAGACCATAACAAAGGGTTAATCATGGAGTCCACCTGTGTAGGCATGCTGCACCCGGAAACAGGCGCTCGTGAACCGCTTGGCTGTCCACCTGTTGGAAAAGGATCGACGGATGCCTGTAGACTAGACAGAAAAGAAAAAACAACCTTGTGATCAGTAAACTTAATGTCCATGCCTAATTTATGCATCATATCACGACCTAAAAGATTTAATGGTGCACCTGGAATAATTGTGAATTTGTGGAAAAATGGCTTAAGGCCCTCACCTTTAACCTCTAATGGAGGTGCCACCGCACAGGCAATGTCAGTTCCGGAAATTCCCACAGAGTGAATAATTTGATTAGTTATGGGACCCTCATAATTGTTAGAAGTCATAGACGAAGCATCTGCGCCGGTATCAAGCAGAAAGGTTTGAGGCTGCCCATTTATCATAAGGAAAAAATAAGGCAAATCTTGCCCAGTATTCGAAAATGTTAGGGTCATCATACATAAATCAGAACTGACGTCACTCTGTAGGGAGTCCTATGCTTTGTGTGAGTGTGAGTGCCACTCGGTGGGGTATGAAGCACTCCTCCCTCTCTCCTGGTGATTTTCCTGTCTGCTCTGTGGTGTGTGCTGTTTTTGTGTGTGTGTCTCACCAGAAATCGGCTTGCGCAACTGTCTGCAATCTCGTTTGTAATGGCCCCTCCTCCCGCAATGGAAGCAGATTACCTCAGACTTCTTTCTTTGGATTTACAACCGGTTGTTCAGTGTTCCTCCTTCCTGGACAATCTGAAAACATAGCATTCTCAACCTTTCCAGAAAATCCACCAGATGAATCGAGTTCCCTGATCCTTCTTCCTGGAGCATCTAAAGTCATATCATGCAAGTTAGAAGTTGTTATTCTTATCAACTGCGATTGTCTAGGATTCATGTAATTCAACAGAGTGTTAACAAACAATGGCTTTATGTCATTATTTAATGGCAATTTAGAATCCTCAATCCATGCTTTCTTAAAACGCACAAAAAATTGAGCAGCTGATTCTTTCGCTGCCTGCTTAGTGCCCGCTGCATATGATAAGTCCTGCTAACTCCCTAGACGTTCATCAAGAAACACTCTTCGCTGTGTAAAAAATATATCAACATTAGCAGACGTTTCCCAAAACAACGCATGTGGGTTTGCGGCCGTACCGCTGCTGGTGATTTTATCATTGTCAATAGATAATGCGGGACATTTTTCAATCAGCATTTCTTCAGTTACATCATTCTCGAGTGTTATTAACAACACCGCTCGGAAATCAGCTCCTGTGAAATGTGAATATTTCGTGTGAGTTTGCAAGATCGACACATATTTCCCCGCTTCCTGTGGGGAGGGCAAACTTTTACAAATTGTTTCCACATCAGACATGCGTATTGGTCTAACATTTAGCGTGTTACCGGCTCAAACCCCAAACCATTGAATTTTGAGGGTTGGTAGTTGCGTCAGGTTTATTTTCAATTAATTGCTTCCTCGTTTCTTTAGGCGGTTTTATCTCGACGGATTGTTCTTGACCTGTAGTGTTACGTTTTACGGAAACTTTGGGTGTTATCGACAGTGAAGGTGCAGAGGGAGAAGTTTGGTTTTGGCAAGGAACAAAGTATGCAGGCGGCTTTTCTAGTGGCCGCCGATTTTGGTTTGCATCATACGTAACAATTTGTGGTTTTTCGGGACCCTGGTCCCAAACCTTTTTCATGTTTTTCCATACGAAATAAGCTTTATTCATGTATGGATAATCCCACATTGGGTCTCCCCAACCATCTTTCACCAAGCTCTTTGCCAAAAACATACACTCATCAGAAAAGGAACCTTCCCTCGGGTAGGGAATATCAATTTGCGGTTTTATTCCCTCTGACCATCCTGCGAGATTGCTAACTTACGGATCTGTATAAAACCTTTGATTATTTCTGTACATAAATGCGACTGGTGTTTCGCCCGGCAGTGGCCTTGAAATAGAATTCCCCATCTTACACTTCAAACAGGCAGTGATAAGGACAGTACAGACAAAACAAAACAGAGAAAAACCCTCGTGTTCAATCGACCAACAGTTTCAACACTACTGCATGTATTATATTGTGATCAGAGGTGGATATTAAATTCACCGTCTTTTTCTGATAACAATATTTCAATATATCATGCAGTAACAGTGATATCAATGATATCTTTTCAATTTTAACTGTAAGAATGTTATCTTTTAGACTAAACATCAAACAGATTTCTTTTGTGAGTAACAAAACCTCTTCAAAGCTCACACTTTAATCCCAAATTACAGTGTGATCAGGACTGCATAACCATTCATCTTCGTGCGTTAATAATTATTTTACTAATTACTGTTGCCAGCCGCGCTGTTACAACAATGGAAAGTCAAATCCCACTAACATGAAGTGAAAAGATTCATATTCTTGCGTTAATAATTATTTTGTTAATTACTGTTGCCCACCTCGCTGTCACAACAATGAGAGAGTCAACTCCCACTAACATGAATTGAAACACCACAAGAATCCTACAGGGTAAGCGTTTGATTTCTGTAAGTCAAAAAGAACTGTATAGAAAAACACTTCCCCTTTTAATGTAGGTCTGTGACCGATCGTCAGTGCGCTTGCCTCAGGTCTTTGTTCTCCTTGGTTCTAAGAGAGAAGAGTCTCTTCTCTTCCCCGCTTTCAAAGACGAGCCCCCAGCTGTTGGAATGTAAAATTCTCATGTCCCCTTGTCTAAACAATATTCTACGGTTGAAGAGTCTAGTCGACGGAACACACAGAGTTTCAGGATCCTGAGACAAAGTTTGACACAGACACCAGGTGCTTGTTCAATCAGAGTCCAATGTTTATTGGTTTAAGGACTAATATTTATAAGATTAAAAGGAGGTGTCATATAAAACCACTAGTTGGTGGAAAATCACAAGACTCTATGTTTAGTCTTATTCCTCCTGAGAACAATCAGATATGATTACAAAGTACGTATTAAGCATCAAAACAATTGTCCCTTGACATCATTAGGAACCTTGAGATGGAGACAACAGATGCTCATATCAGCATATGACAGCATAAGACATGATACAACTTTCAACGAGGTTAAACAACAGGAAAGTAGGCCCATATTAGGGTTAAGAAAGCTTATACTAATATGAATGAATATGAATGAATACATATGATTGACAAATGTTCTATTAGACACAGATGCAATATTTGTAGAGGACAGGACGATATCCAGATTCTCACAGTAAAACTATCAAACTTAGATTTTTTTCAAATTTAAACTCACCATGTCCGGAGTGTCGAGGGGACGTGGATACTCTTTAACTATTTCCATGACTGCTTTGGTTCCATCATCTCGAATCCATTTGGCCCGATGGATGGCTTTCTCTTTCATGTATTGTTCAACCTGACTTGGTGGCCAGATATTATATTTAAGCCACTCAGTCATTTGAACGACTTGTTCCATGTCCAAAGTTGATTCTGAGCAAAAATGTAATCACAATGAAATAAATGAGAAAATATAAACCTGTACATACAGGAAAACTATACCATGCACACAGAACTAGCAGGCTGCTACGTTAGATTTAAAACTTTCGAATCGTAACACTGGCATAATTGGTAATGAAGCGAATGTCTGACTTATTCAAGAGAAATGAAAATGAACGTCATGATTTAAAGGGTCTAACCATGGATGTCTGCTTAAAAGCAGGTTTAACGTTTAAGACAGCGAAAAAGCCACTGAAGTCAACATTATGTAGTATTCTCTGTGTGAACAAATAAATTGTGATGTAATGAATGAAAAACTACACGAAAATTGTCGAAAAAGGAATACTAGCTAGGCGGGAAATCATCATGCTATTAGAAACTCAGGGCAGCGACTTGACGGCCAACTTGACCTTATCAATAACCGCAATTATAACAAACAACTTATAATACACAAAAATTAATCTAAGATATAAATTATACGATTAACAAATACTAAAGTCATTTTACATCATCTTACCTTTTCTGGCCTCAAGAACCCAACGCCGAGCCTCAGCTTCAGTTTTCGCGCCCTCTCACTTCATTGAGCAGACTACCTTTTCTAATTGCGCAGCAGGCAGCACATCCGCCAACTAAAAATAGTCCTTAAGCCCGAAGCGTCGGGTTTTTAAGTGTCGTCAAGATAAGAAGACTAAATACAGTATGAGTGAAGCGTTTTCAATACATGTCCCAAGAAAGTTTTCAAGTTCCCTCTCATTTGTCCCTCCCACTGGTTACTGAGGGATACACGGCGATTTAACCCCCAAAGTTCACCTCAGGCATATATTCACATTTAACGCCATTTAGTTATTTTTTTCCCCCACACATATTTCTGTCACACGCCGCAATATTGTGTTTGGCACCGCAAACGGTAGGCGGAGTGTTATTAGCACGAGGGAACCTTCAGAACTTGTTTAACGTGACGTGCATGCTCTCTTTAACGTCCGCATGAATAACCCAGCACTGTTGGGTTAGGGTCGGCAACCCAAATTTGGGTCAAAACAACCAGTTTTCGTACCCAGCGGTCTTAACCCAGCAGTTTTTAGAGTGTACCTGTAGTTAATGTGTACCTGTACTTAAGGTGTACCTGTATTTGAGATGTACCTGTAGTTAAGGTGTACCTGTAGTTAATGTGTACCTGTAGTTAATGTGTACCTGTAGTTAATGTGTACCTGTACTTAAGGTGTACCTGTAGTTAATGTGTACCTGTAGTTAAGGTGTACCTGAAGTTAAGGTGTACCTGTAGTTAAGGTGTACCTGTAGTTAATGTGTACCTGTAGTTAAGGTGTACCTGAAGTTAATGTGTACCTGTAGTTAATTCGTACCTGTAGTTAAGGTGTACCTCTAGTTAAGGTGTACCTCTAGTTAAGGTGTACCTGAAGTTAAGGTGTACCTGTAGTTAATGTCTACCTGTAGTTAATGTGTACCTGTAGTTAATGTGTACCTGTAGTTAATTCGTACCTGTAGTTATGTTGTACCTGAAGTTAAGGTGTACCTGTAGTTAATGTCTACCTGTAGTTAATGTGTACCTGCAGTTAATGTGCAGTTCCCCGCGCATTCAGCACCACGTGTGTAGACAGCAGAGGTGTTGTATCAATTTATAAAGGGCATGCGTTGACTTCACTTTCCCATTTGAGCATTATTGCTGTCTGGAATTTGAAGTTTGACAGAGCCGGCGGCGCATCACCAACGCCAGCAAAATATCTGGACCTCTCTGACTGAGATGTGAAATGAGTTCTGACTGAAGAACACACCGGCGATGATGTTCAGCTAATGAAAGAATCAGAATTCGCTTTATTGGCCAAGTGTGTGCAAACAAAAGGAATTTAGATTTTTTTAGCACTTGGTACATACTGTGCACATATACCTGACATGAAAAGTTGGAAGAACAATCATCAAGTATAAATATTTAAAACTAGAGGTAATGGCATTCTACTACTAATAATAATAATGTTGTTTACAATTTGAAACCGAGCATTTATGTACAGCTTAGTGGATTTACTTAAATTACTTTTTATGTCATTGATTGTGTTTTTTTAATAATTATTTACTCACCTGTGATTAGACCCATAATGGGAAGGTCCTGAAACACCTTTTTCCCTTTTCTTTCTTATAGGCTGAATCAAGACCACAGCATATTGGTGCCGAATGCATGCCCGCAAAATCCTTCGGACGGATTGGCCAACTGTCCCAGAGCAGAGTCTCTGGACATCATCTGAAATCATTTCCAGTATTTGTAATATTTTTAGTATTCTTCGTGGATTGAAATGTTATGTCATATGTTTATATTCAGATTCTTATATAGAAAGGTAATCAACATCGATCTTCTAGCTGGCCGTTCTTTGCTGAGTTTTAAACAAAATGTTGACAGTTCTTCTTCTCTCTGCATCTGCTCCACATTTACAGGTTCTTCTAACATCTGTTGCTGGTTATGTTGTATGATTAACCACTCCAGCTGGTCCAGAACGCAGCAGCACGCCTCGTCTTCCAACAGCTCAAAAGGGCTCATGTGACACCTCTTGTGGTCTAGCTTTTGTTGAAACCAGTAACTTTGTATTGGCACCTAATGTATGGCTCCGGTATGACATATCACTTGTTGCTCCCTAACTCTTTGTAAGTCGCTTTGGATAAAAGCGTCTGCTAAATGACTAAATGTAAATGATATTATGTTTCTTTATATTAAAATAAATCTACCATAAATATGATAGACCTTTCATTTCTTTGTAAGTGGGAAAACTTACAAAATCAGCAGGGATCAAATTATGATTTTCTCCACAGTAAAACCTACTTTATGTTTACAAATATGTGACTATAGTTAATATGTGAATTCATTAATCAGCCTCATCTTAGAGCTTGTCAATTTAAAACTATGCTTATTTACAGATTAAATCGCAAAACTCACATTCATTGGTATTTGCTTAATCATTGCCATGATGTTTTTCGTTGGCATTGATTGCTTTTTTATTCATTCACTGAAAAAAATGTTATGTTGAATATACTTAATTTTTTTATGTCAAGGGGTTGCACAAAATAAATTTATCTAAACCTAGATATATTTTTTAAGTTGAGTGTAATTATATTTTATAAGTGGATTGTATTTATATTTTATAAGTGGATTGTACTTATATTTTATAAATTGGTTTTACTAATCTCTTTCAGTAATTTCAGATTAATTATATTAATAATTTCAGCTAAACTATTTTGAGTAGAATTTATTTATATTTTACGTTCCCTACACTAAAATTGTGCAACCACATCAATTTAAATTTTTAAATTTTCATTTTAGGCATTTGGCAGATGCTTTGGAAGGCGACTGACGTTGCTTTATCCTATGCATTGTAGATAGGTATTTGCTTTCCCATGGTTTCGAACCCGCAACCTTGCGATTTCTAACGCAGCGCTCTTACCACTGAGCGCACAACCACTATTCTATCAAAAGTGGCTGTATACATATTTGTATATACAGGAGAACTTTGGAGGAAAGCCTTTTATCACCCATTTTAAAGAGCACAACATATACAAATAACAAAATACACCAGTACTATATTAACTAAATATAAACTACATTTATCAGGAGGGTGTAGTGCAGTGGTTCTGAACTCTGGCCCGCGAGATCCATTTGCCTTCCCAGTTTAGCCACAGGTATGATATAAAACAACTGAACAAGCTAATTAGCGTATTAAGGAATATATGTGTTCAACTTAATGCGGCGTATCCTTGGCGTCTTCAGAACAAAATGTGTCTGCACATGGAAATTAAATTACACGTATTTTTTTCTAATTACTTTTAATTGAATGAAAATAACTTGTTTTAAACAAGGGCAGTGAATTTGAAAATTAATAATAAAAAATAAGTAGGATTAAATAACACATTAAAATCAGTGAAATTAACCAGATAAAAACATTTTACATTTACAAGGGGTCAGAATCATTTTTGTCTGCACATGCGCGGAAAGCATTGTATATGAAATTAAATTGAACGTATTTTTTTCTAATTACTTTTAATTTAATGAAATTAACTTGTTTTAAACAAGGGCAGTGAATTTAAAATTAATGATAAAAATTAAGTAGGATTAAATGACAAATTAAAATCAGTGAATTTAACCAGATTAAAACATGTTACATTTACAAGGGGTCAGAATCATTTTTACTTGATGGACAATGGGTGGGAGCTTTTCTGTCTGTTGATTTGAAATAGTGAAATGTATTTTGTAGTTGTGTATTTATTGTTTATTTATTCGTTTTAGGAGGCTACTTACTGTCTTGAGACAATGGCTCGTGATGTCTGTTTGCCACGAACACATGAGCTTGAGGTTTATTTCCAGGCACACTTTTAATGACAAAAAACATCCCCCCTTAACCCCCCCCTCCCATCCAATTTATAATTATATAATTATATTGCAATATACATTTATATGCAAATCATCTGTAGATCTTCAAATATTTGATCACAACACCTTCCCTTGAAATGTATCACAATTTTACCACCTTTATGGTTGATTGAATACACCCAGAAACATTTTAATAGATTGTCAACTGTTCTCAAATGGTTTAAGTTTTAACATCAATATTTTTATTATTATTAAATAGCCTGTTGAACTTGGTTATATTAACAATGTATTTAATTTATTTCCCATCCTCTGTTTCACTTTCAAAGCGGCTTGATCTCTTGCGAGGTCTTTTCTTGTAAATCTGTGAGTCTCCATCAGTTTCGACATTTGATTGGTCATCACGCTTCAGGTATTTCATGGCTTTGTGATAATTTGCTAAAAATATATTTATATGTAATCAAATGATGAACTAAACATTTAAATATGTATATACACACACACACAAACACACACATATATATATACTGTATATATTGGGACAGAGGCACATTTTTTGTTATTTTAGGTTTTTACATGTATTCAGATTGGAGTGATATTATTAATAATGGCTTACTCTTGCACACTCTTGGCTTTATTTAGTATTCATATCCAAATTGGCTGAACGTTTCAGGGATTACAGTTGTTTAAAACTCTATATAGCTCTCCCTTTTTCAACTGACCAAAAGTAAAAGGATTGTCTGGTAATTTAATTAATTTCCTCATAAATTAAACATGTTAAATGTACCAAAATTGATTATAAGGATAATATTGCATTTGAAAAATGCTGGTGTGAGCCCACATCATGTGGTTCAAGAAGATCTCCATGCAAATGAAGCTATCTGTAAAGAAATAGAACTTATATCAAACTGCATAAGACTAATGGGAATACAAATTATGGAGAAGGCTTTGAATATATCATGATATAAGCAACATGTTAATTAAACTTGTGTTCAGGCAGAGAACTGGATTCAGTTTCCATGCATGTCTTCCTAAGGCACTGGGTCACTGGTGTTTTCTGCTCATTGTAATTGAAGACAGAAGCATCCTGAGTTCATCTTCACTTGTCTCATTATGGTGAGATATGCCGTCATCCACCACGTTAAATTGACATCCAGATTTATCTTTTTCTTGAACCCGCCTTTGTATTTTTTTTTCTCAGGATGTACTAAATTGTTGATTTGGCCACTTTAACAGCTTCCAAATGCAAACATCAAACCTAGAAACAATTCCAGACCTTTAACACCATTCATTTGTGAAGAAAT
The DNA here is from genome assembly GCA_008369825.1 of Triplophysa tibetana. Taxonomy (NCBI): domain Eukaryota; kingdom Metazoa; phylum Chordata; class Actinopteri; order Cypriniformes; family Nemacheilidae; genus Triplophysa; species Triplophysa tibetana. The sequence continues at coordinate 27,307,796 of CM017913.1, read as the reverse complement.
TGTGCAACAAGAAGCTCACACCAGTCCATAAAACAGCTTTTGATTCAATTGTCACATTAGTTTTTATCATTCGAAAAAGAGGGAGCTACATATAGCCAATTAAGATGTGAAAACAATCCAAATAAAGATGAATGCTCTTTCAGCCAATATTAATTATATAACCAATGTTACCAATGTGAATACATTTTGGTAAATTAAATTAAATAGTCAAAAATTTATAATTTGCCATTATTGCATAAGTGTGACGATAGCTTGTGCTCAACATAGAGATCTGGTCACTATCATATAGTCCATTTATCATTTCATGGATAAAAGAGAAAAAACAGAGAGACTAAATCATTAGATATGTGGCACTGTGTTCAAAATGGTAACCTGGGAAGTTACAGTTAGGCTTGGGTATCAAGAACCGGTTCCAATTTCAAAGAAACGGGGAACCGATAGGATGCACGAATTTCGTTTCTTTTTATCGATTCCTGACTTTTTTCAATCACTCGTGAACGGCAGTTTCAATTGTCTTCCAGGACCCGTGACAAGGAACTTATCTCACACACATGTGCAGTTCATTACCACCGGTACTATTAATGCAGAAAACATTCAAAATTTTGGTTAAACTTTGTGGAAAAAGATAATAGCATTGAAACATATATTTCATGTGGCAATGCTATGTTTTGCTCTTTCCAAAATATTTTGGAAACTGAACAGAGAATCAATAAGAACCAGATTCGATATGCAGAATTGGAATCGCTAAAATTAAAACTATACCCAACCCTAAAGAACTGTGAAAAGTTACAGGTATTCTGTAAAGTTGGGATGCTTTCAAAGATAATGTTTAGCTTTATGAACTAAATCAAATCTATATTTAGTGTAACCACTCATTTGGTTTGAAGCAGCGTTTCTACACATGCACACAGTTTTCAGGTAAGTTTCTTAAAATGTCTTGGAGACAGCCACAGTTTTTCTGGATTTAGTCTGTCTCAGTTTTTCTCTTTCTTAATGTGATAATAGACACGACCAGATCTCTCTCTGTGGAGCTCTGGCTGTTGTTACACTTCCTGTGCATACCGTACTGTATATATGACATATCTAGATATATTCTTTTTTCTTCATTTTTTTAAATAACAGAGCAAAAACAACAAAGTCTAAGGACTAAAACTAATGGGACCTGTGCTGTGATTTTATCTACCAATTTGGAAGGTACAGGTATTTTCACATCTTGTCTTTTATTTTAACAAAATCTATCATGAAATATAATATGACTTAACACATTTACGTTTACAAATAATTGTCATGAACCCACAGGGTGGGTGAGGTGAGAGACAGAGGACCCAAGTGCAGACAGGGAGGTAAGGGGCAAGACTTTAATAAATAATAAAATAAAAAACAAACACCCACGAGGGGGTAACATAACAAAACATGACAAAAGGAACATGGACTAACTAGACTAGACTCGTAACAGCAGTTGACATTAAACTACAATAAACTAGACTTACATAACTCCAAGGACCAAGAACTCAACCACATCTCACACACAAGAGACATACAATGAACCAGCACAAGACAAGAGACACGAGGTCAATATAAAGGGAACCAAATCAAGAGGGGACAGGTGCAGGGGATAAACTAAACAACACTAACTAGGAAACAGGAGGACAGAAACAATGACAAGACCGGAGAGAGAGAGTATGGCAACCAATAGATGGCAAAATAGTCTCTCTCCAACATAAAACAAGAGATCCTGTCTGATTCCGTCTCAAAACCAAGAAATACCTGCCATGGTGAGCCGGAATCATGACGAATAATAGCGATGTTTTCCTTTTCCAGTTCCTTTCAGTATGGTTCATCTAAATGGTATACAGAAGAGCATTACTTGGCAGCTTGATTAAAATATAAAGAATCATTCTGGAATTAACTGCAAATAAGGTGAGTACATGAAAGCTAAAAAAATTTTGTAAATTCTTTATAATTAATAGACTAGTTTGCCATGTACTTAGCGTGTGCCATCAGAAATTTAAATCAGAAACTTAATCATTTGCTGATCACTTTTTGTGTGTTACTAATACATATAATCTAAGCCTTTAACTCTCACTTGTAAATGAATTTTCAGTAATTCTTATCTTAAAGAGCTTCCAAGTCGTCTCATCTGGAAGTTCTCCATTTTTTGGCTTCTTTGATGGTTCAGATGGGGGCCAATAGCAGCCTAAAATCTGTTTGGTCATTGTGAAAAGTACCACAAAGCATTCAAAATGTGTAATGGCTTCTACACTATAAACTCTTTGTTTGCACCATAAAATCTAAAAATAACAATATTTACATTTCCCACAATTTTCTACAAACAACAGCAACAGTCTTCTCCTCTTCAAATTCAACCACAGCATAGGTAATCATCTTGAAAATATAATTTGGTTTTTAAAAATTAACATTTTGTAGGGCATATGTGAATGGTTTAAATTGATAAACTCACAAATGTTTGATACAAAGTTTCAAGATTTCCTGAATAAAGTCATGATATCCTAAATGTAAAGGATTTTACTAAATCATGATTAAGATTGACGGAGGTGTTTCATGATTGCCTTGTGGTGTCCACGTTCATAATGTTCACAGGACTGAGCTTTGTCCTTGGTCTGTGTGTAATATGTAGAGAAATATAATCTTGTTCTCCTCCACACTGTCAATCATGATTGCTTGTGATTTAAGGTCAGATTTGAATCCCCTCTGAGTTGTTGTCTCTCTTGCTTTGCCAACATATGAACCAACAATGCGAGAGTCACAGGGGTCTATGTAGAGGGGACCCGTCTTATCGTAGACCCTACATGGGAGTGATTGTTTCTCAAGCCCATCATCTTCAATAACCTCAAAGAAAGTCTGGCAAACACATTTGGAATGCTGGTTTGAAGGATTTCAAGCTTCTCATTTTCAATACTTATTTGTCTAGCAGACATTCATCAATCTGAAAGCAGGACACCATATTAATATTTATCTGGCAAAGTGAGTTTCGTGTTCCCCATCATGGTGTTCCTCCTGCTGCTTCTGTCTGAAAGACCTGTCGGTACGCAACTGTAGAGTTTCCACCTGCTGAGATGTCATGCCCCCCAGCCACTGACCTTTCTGAATGCATCAGTCACATCCATAATACCCAGAGAAGTATTTTATGGATTTGATGAAGGCCTTGGCAGGTGCATCACGGATGATGCGGTTCATTTTTACTGGGAAGTGTTTTCCGTTGTACCACAGACCCTCTTTCTCCAATCTTTTTATTTCTTCTACTGTGTCACATAAAAAGTCCAAATCGCTGGGCTTTGAATTCTCACATGTTATTGCTACTGGGAATAAATCAGTAGGTTTCAGATTGGTGCTACAAAGGCAAGTTTTTGAACTTTTAAATAGTGGGAGGCCATCAACATTAAGTCTTGACTCCAAGACATTCATCCTTTCAGTCATCTCTACATTGTATATTTGCATGTGGTTTTTTAACATTTTCTCCATTCCAAAGTAGAAATACTCCATTGCTGATTTCTTCTGAATATTCAGTTTTTGGAGTGTCAAACAAGGTTCGGGAACAGGATGGAAGATCAGTTGATCCATGTTTCCTCAGCAGTTTCAGAAGACTATCTACAGCATTATGGACATGTCCCAGGCTCCAGATTTAATGTCACTGGCCATATTTGAAGTTGAACTATCGATAATGGCAGAATCATGATCTGAAAACTCTTCCACAGTATCTGAATCTTCAGAAATGTGTTCTGTTTCAAAGATAGGGTTTTCAATGTCAACAGTCTCCATTGATTCATGTTCCTTGTGTTTATCTATGGCTTCCCACATATTTGTGTCAGTAGTTTCATCTGTGTCTGTCAATAAAAGTTCTGCACTCTGTGTATTTTCCTTTGTTCTCTGTTGTTTAATAAGTCTTTTAAAAGTGACCCATTCCCTGTCATACTCTCTCTTCTTTTTCTTCCTGTCCATGGCTTAAATTAGAGAGAGAAAGAGAGAGATCATAATGTCTAAACTTAAAAAAAGGAGGGTTCAGTCACACATGGAAGTCATCATTTACTCACCCTCAGTAAAGGTTAGTTGGTAAGTGTTCTTTAGACTGCTGAGAAATGAGTTGTGCTAAAATGGTTCTGCTTTGAGAAGCTTTTTGTTAAGTCATTTGAAGCCTTTTTGCTATTTTCAAAGTGAAGTATATAAGTGTTGATGAATAATTTATTACAACATTAGTATTTTGACCAGCTAAAATGGTTTTAGGTCATTTGTTTCTATTTATTGCTATGATGTGTTAGTAGGAAATATCAGTTTACATTTCCAAACATTCTTTTTGCCATTGATTGTAATAATTCAGTGAGAGTTTGTTTGCAGAAAGAGTCTGACCAGAGCCAGCGCTCCAAATAGAGATCTGATCTCACCACATCATTCCAGACAGACTGGATGATGAAGAAACAGAACAAACGGTGATAGACTAAATCCAGAAGAGCTGTGGCAACGTGTCAAAGATGCTTTAAGAAACCACCTGCAAAGCTACAGTACTGTTCACTGTTTTTTGGCACTTATGTAAAAATGCTGTAAAATTATGATGCTGTCAAAAATATTGTCATAAATAGATTTTCTTTATCAATTAACTTATATTCACTAAATAAAATCAACATTTGGTGTGACCATCCTTTGCGTTTAAAGCAGATTATGCATTAGGTGCAACTGTGCATTGTTCTTCATGTAGCTTTGCAGGTTTGTCTCTTGGAAATGTTGCCACAGTTCTTCTGGATTGAATCTGTCTCAGATTGTTTCTTCACTTCAGACAGACTGTATGATGATGAGATCAGATCTCTCTTTGGAGCGCTGGCTGTGGTCAGACTCCTTGTGCAAACAAAACTCTCACTGGATTATTACAATTAATGCCAAAAGGAATGTTTGGAAATGTAAGATGATATTTCCCTCAAACACACTATAGCAAAAGATAGAAACAAGTGATTTAAAACCATTTTAGCTGGTGAAAACACTAATTCTAATATTTCTGTTCTAATAAATTTGACCTCCACTGTATGTTTAAATATGTTTATTTTATCCATTACAATATAGTAGGGAAGTTAGTAGTTTCAGAGACAGTAAGCTTTTTAAAATAATGATTTTGTATGCAAATGAAGAAGTGACTCTGATTTGGAATGACATGAGCAGATAACAACATCGTTACAAATTTGGGTGTAGGCTCCTTTAAGTAGATAAAGGGGGAAAAAGGACTTGATTCAAAATCTTGACTGGGAAAAGGGTGTAATGTGTCAAATAACCTTATTTGAGTATTTGAGAACACAAACTGGTAGATTTGAAGGAAAAAATGAAACTACTGAAAAATTTAGATACAAGCAACTTTAATATCATAGGGAAAATTATTTAGTTATGTTCATTTCTTTGGACTTCACAAGATTGCCATATGTTTAAACCCTGTAGTATAATTTCTAAATAAATATGCATTTAAAATGAACTTACTGCTTAGATGTGAATAACTGGTGGATCTAAAGCGATACAAAACGACTGCTGAAATGAAAAAATAAGAATGTAAGTTTATGAAAGCTTTACAGACAACAGTAAACTTGTTAGAGTATCTCAAGGTCATAATAACTCTGTGTGCTAATAAAAACAACTAGTTTTTACTAAGTCTGTTACAGAGCAACTAGAGTGTCTCTGACTCAAATTATAGTACACCAAAAGTGCAAATTCTGTAATTGTGCGTTTGCTCTCTTTTCAGTTCAAGTCTGCATGACTTTCTTTACGCTGCAGAAAACAAAAGATATTTTGAAGAATGCTGGAAAACCGAAACATTGGTATCTATTGTATAGACACAAAACCAATGTTCATGTTCAACCAAAGTCAATGATACAAAGGCTGTTTTGTTTCTGACGTTCCTCAAAATAGCTTCTTCTGAGTTCTGCATAAGAAAGGAAGTCATACATGTGTGAAATGAAAAGAGGAGATGATGAGTTTGCATTTCTGGGTGAACTGTCCTCATAAGTGACCAGTGGTTGAGCGTGGAGACAGGACTTCAGTGTGAATGTGTTCTGTGCAAAATGGACTTACTGGTATTGAATGTAAATGGCGAAATGTGAACTAGTAGATCTAAAGCAGTCTGAAACGACAGCTGAAATCAAAGAAATACGAGGAAGAAATGTGAGTTTATCAAAGTATTACTGAAAAGGAAAATCTCATCATGAAAATCAATCCCAATGTGGTAACAAATGTATTTCTATTTATCAACAGACCAGACGGTTATTTCATCCAACCTCTGATAAAACTTTAACCTGCAAATTAATGATTGCATGCAATATAAGTAGATACTGTAAAGGACGATAGGGATTCCCATTTCCACACAATAAAACTCCACATATCATCAAACTCATTGTAATGTTCCAGATATATACAGTACAAACGTTGCAATTATTGGTGCTCCATATAAACTGTGCAGCAGAGGGATAAGTGCAGAGAGTTCACCTCTGTGTGCTGTACGGGTCATAATTTTGTCTCAAATAAATCATTGTTGTTTGTCAAATTTGATATATCTGGAAGGAGTTTCTCTCGTATAAAAAATATAAAAACAAATGCCTAACCTGTAGAAGGCAGAGTCTACATTTTATTTTATTATTTCTGAGTGAAAGGGGCTGTTATGTATTATTTTTGGGGGGCAGGATTTTGTCAGAGAAAATAAACTGAAAACTGTACAGTAAAAGTAATAAGATAAAATCACTATAATATTTCTAAATGGGTTATTATCAACATTTTCAAAGAAATTTCAATAAAATCTGTTTAAATAAAAATGTTTTACCTGAGAAAAGCTTTCTGGCGATCTGACTCGGTCACTTGCACGCGAGTAAGACTTTAACATCATGACAGTTAGAGCTACAAATACAAAAAGCATTGATTTTAGTATAATTAATACCTTAATATTTTACATTTATTTGATTGAGTATTTTTGTTTTCAGCAATTTTGCTGTGTTTCTTTAATGCATTTTGTTTAATTGTAGTTAGAAATGGTAAAAAAAACCTGGAAAGTTTTTAAACATTGAATTAATTAATATTAATAAAAATAATATGTTTAATTTAACTTAAAGTGAATTTGAAAAAAAAAAATATTTAGCTACAATGCGCTTGTGAAGCTTGACGTCACGCACCACCATATATGGAAGGGCACACCGCTCCCGTGTCCAAACGCTCTCATATAGATTCCATAGGCGAACAGAAAAATGCGTTTCTATACACTCATGGTGAGATGCAATATCGGATCTAATGGCCAGACTGAGATAATTTTTATCATCTTTTAATAAGTTTAAGAAGTAATTCCGTGAGTCTGGAGACTGTTGTGTATATGCTGTGAGTTTATATAAGTTTCACTTTGATATATAATAGGATTAAACAGTGGTTATAAAAAGTGCTTTAAATTGTAACCTTGCTTGGACCCGTCAACAGTTATATAATACTAATCCAATATATTTGGTCTTGATTGAGTACATAATAACTTTTCTATGACTCTTTTATCTACTCTACCACAAAAATCCACTTCAATGCTTACCAACGCTTGCTCTTCAAACTTAGTTACTTGGTATGACATTTAACATTAAAGAAACACATTGAGATGCTTTTTTCACTTTCTGTTTACTTTGTCCATGAGCAGACACAACGAACAGAGACAAATGGACACAAACAAGAAATGGATATGAAATGGATTTTAGAAAACATATTACAAAATAAAGAATTTGCAATTCAACATTTTACGAAGTATTTACAGCATTTAAGAACATTCTAACTATTAACTTTCGAACTATTACAACAATTAATACAAATAATGTTCATCGTGCCAGTAATTGAAACAATCACGTGTCTGATGGAAACAGCAACCGATTGCATGAGGGCACATTACTGGAGTGTTTTGATGGCACACTTGACATCTTCTTCTTTCATCTTTGCCTGGCTCTTTGATGTGCTTTGGTCTATGGCAGATATGTCCTTAGTGTGCTTCTGTTGGAACAGAAGATGAGGTGGAAGAAGCAGAAGTGGAGCAGCTTTCATTCTGAGGCCTCCAGTCTACAAGATCCAGATCCAGATCCAGATCCAGCGCCTCCCAGAATTCCTTCTGTGTCATCTGCCTTCAGTTCTGCTGTGCAGCCAGATGCTGGTATGAAGGCATTGACCACTGTGATATCCACAAAGTGCTAAAACTGAGATCGATAGCACTTTCAGGATCCATCTCATGGTTCCACTCGGGGTGTTTTTGGGCAGCTTTTTCATTATCGTTTGTGGTTGCGGCGAGTCCCACAGGTCCAGAAGCCTTTTGAAGGAGATCCTGGAACAGTGATGGATTGGTGTAAAATGAACCACATACATCCTATAGCCTGTTCCTAGAACCCTGGTGTCAATCAGCCTCATCACAGATTCATAGCTGACCGTCTTGCTTTTTCATCATCATTTCATAAAGTACTGATCATATATGCATTCTAGAGTCCTGATCCTTTCTGACAATATATAGTTCGTCATGATAAGATAATAATTTTCATCCAAATTATTGAAGTAAACATGTGTGTACCAGACATTGAGCAGCACATAAATGTTTCTTATCCACACTCTTGTCATTTATGAATCAATTACTCTTCTTACATACATGATTGTATAAAACAGTGATGAAATATTTATTTAAGAGTCTTAAACCTTTCCAAGGACATAAGATTTGTCACAATAAGAAAATAATTCACATGCATAATATTGAGCGCTGTGAATAAATGGTTAGAGAAACGACAAGGTTTAGTTTGATGTGAGTGTGTTCCTGTGATCATGGTGTTTGTCCGCCACCTTGTGGTCATTCTCCAGTATTGAAGTTTGCGCAGTGTTGAGTTTAGATCTCATTCATCGTACAGCAGCAGCCTAGTTTCGGTTCACAACGCGAACAAACTTTGCTTGGAGGAATATATACCTGTAAGTTTATTTACTATGTGAGCTTCATATTATGTGTTTACATACAATATTGATTCTTGAGAGTTAAACTGTGATGGATATTATAGTCCGCGCTAGTTTAGTGGCGGAGTGATACAACCAGTCAGTGAAGCGGTTCAACGGTCAGCTCACGTGATGTCCTCGTGGAATATCTCACGGCTATCAGCCAATCAGATTCGACAACCAGTGTGTTGATGTATAATAACAATTTGTTTCACATAATACCAAGCACTTAATGGCTGCTAAACTTTAAACTCAAGCTCATCTTTTATCTCTGTACAAAAACAATAAGAAAAACATATCCGAGGCGGCTCCGTTTTTTCCAGAAGTAAACTAGTAAAGAAATAAGTTAATATAACAAATTTAGTCAATTGATTTGACCACAAATTTGGTAATAATTCATCTATGCATATTTAAGCATATTTCTGCATCGTGTAAACCATATACACATAGCCCACTGTAACACAGCCCACAAATAACATGTCCAAAAATAAACTTAAGCAGTTATATGAACATAAGTCTGTACATTATCGAGTATTTCACTTACAGAATTAAACACATGGATTTCACACGTGAGCACATGTGTTTAAATAATAAACTATAATATGTAAATTATCAATTTTACACACAGACACAGACACAGAAACAGACACATAGAAACACACACAGTAGCATGAGTATCTACTGGCCTATAATGTAGAAGTAACAATGGATATGAAGTATTTACATTATAGCTCAAACATTGGAAAAAGGGTTTTATACTTAAATGCCAATAGGAAAAATATTGTAAATTAATATTTAATTCAATGAAATAGATTACTGCATTAATTAATTGAAACATAAATAACACTCATTTAGCCTGGTTATATTTTGGTACTATCACAACGTCTTTTGAACGTCTTATTGCAACGTGAGATTACGTTATTTTAACACCTAAAAAAACGTGTCACAAAAGAAACCTTTGGTCTGGTTTTGTCTTCGTTGTAAACACACTTCATATTTATGTTTTAAATTATTTTAAAAAACATATAGCATTTTGGTAGTTTAAAGTTGTAAAAACGTTTTGTGTTTGATGGGGGAATGAGTTAAAAATAACATTAAGTGTATAGTTTCTGTAAGTGTGTTGTGCGCGTGAGCTCTTTCTTCTTCTTTGGTTTTTAATGGGATCCTGAATTCATAGAGCTGCACTACTGCCATCTTATGGTGGAAATTAACTCCTTAGGATTCTTCTTCCTCGTTTTTTGGCGCATTACAGTCTTTGTGTATATCGCCCCCTACTGTTCGTTACTGTTGTGCAGTCGTGGGTTGTTTCCAGAAAGGTGAACTTACCGTCATCTAAACCCTGAACTCTCGGTTGATTAACACAAACCTCGCTTACTCGGGGTGTGTCGGTTCCAAAACACCGGAGAAGAGTTAGTTTACTCAACCTCCAGAGTTAACGCGCCCACAATAACAACATGAAGACATTGTCAATGGATCAGAGTTCACCAGTCACCATGGAAACGGCCGGTAAGCTGAAAGTTTTTGACTATAAAACAACTTTATAAATCAAGAGGTTTTTCACAGAAGAGTTAAATCTCCATCAGTGTATAAAGTGCAGGAAATTTAAAAAAATAAATATATTTAAGTTATGTTTTTGAAAAACCATAGTGTATAGTATGTCATTTGAGACACAGCTTAAATAATCAGAGACAAGAGGGATCGGTGATGGAAAAATAGAAAATACAGAAACAAACTTTACAGTTCAGAAGGAAAGAAGATGATATGGAAAAAAACTGTTAATTGAAAAAAAAGCATAATTGTTTGCTAGGATTAAAAGAAAGAAATCTTTAATCATTAAACAAAAGAGAAGTCATGAAAAAACATTCTGAAGAATCAGGAAGAGTTAAAAATAGCAAAGAGTAAAAGATACAGAAGAATATTATAGGAAAACATGCAACTGGACTCTGTGAACCCTGTCAGTTAAATGATAAAACATGAACTTGATACTATAGGCACATTATAAAGAAAAAAAAAATGAAATGTAAAAATAGGATGAACAGAACATGGACTAGAGGTGAAAAGTGACCAGAGCCAGAATCTCTTCAAGAACTTCATTAAAAACAGGATTTATAACAAGACTCTGACAGAATCACCAGGAGGAGTTAATTTACACCAGTAGATGGCAGTAGTGCAGCTCTATGAATCCGGATCTCATTAAAACTAGATGTCTGCAGACCTGGAGCAGGCAGTTTCACGCCCCCGTTGTTCCTTATTTGTCCAGTAGGGGGAGTTGAACGACAAAATAAAATATTTGTGACCGAATCAAACTGTTAAACAAAAATGTAATTTGCAATTTAGTGTTTTTGTCAATTGAAAAATGAATAATACACACAGTTGGATCAGATGTTTACTACAACAATAACATATAATCTACTGTAGCCTAGTTATATACACATTTACAGAAGACTTGAGTGTTTCTTGTGAATATATTTCATAGTTCATGTTTTTGTGAAGTTTTCGAGAAGTGGGAGTCTGCAGACCTGGAGCTACAGTTTTCTGCCTGTTTTGTCCAGTAGGGGGCGCTGAACACTAACAACCACCAGAACAGAGCTAAGAACACATAACTTCATCATCCATCACGAGTTATGGTCAATAAACCTTTTTGTTATTACACAAACACCAACATGTATAGTTATAAACGATTCATTTATATCGATATGAATTCAACATCTAAACAGATATGTACAGAAGTGTCATTTATTATCAAAGACAATAACATCTATAAATATTAACCAGATTGATGTTCTGTCTGTATCAAACCTGTTTGTTTACTCGATATCTCTTCTTCATTTTCATCATTTTCTTACGTTGTCTGTCTCTAGTCTATGTGATGGTCTTTTCTGGTAAGATATTCTTCTTACTCTGTTTACTTGCATTAATACATAACGTTACTACAGTTGGCTTATATGTATGTAGGCCGTTTCAATTTAGCTGCGCACCTACTTCAGATTTTTATTATTTTAAGTAGTTAGTCATAGAACAACTTCATACAAAAGATCGTCATAATCACAACTAACATTTAATCACAAGTGAGAAAATCACAGTCAATATAAGTATTAGCCAGCAAATCATTTCCTTAAATGTGTTTTAAATGTGTTCTTAGAAATAATAAAAATGTGTTAAAGAATGCACTTGACATATTTACTGCACTTTTTACCAATGACTTAAATAATAAATACATAAATGACTTACAGAGACATATGTGGCAATGTTTTCATGACATTCTCAATTTTCTTTTCTCAGTCCATCATCAGTGGCCAAAAGAAATCAAAGTGGCTTGACATCTTATGAAATTCTTCTATCAAGACCATGTTTGAGCCTGTATACGCTGACAATCAGAACCAGATTGATGTCCTACTTTCACCTCACTTCATTTCTAGACAGGACACCCACACAGACTCACAGTGACACAATCAAGTTTATTATGGATGTCAATCTCCAGAGGTGGGTCCTGTGTTAGTTGTGCTCCTCACATTTATTTTGTCATTTCTTTAAAAAAATGTTTTGTTTGATGTAGAAAAACTAGAGACATTAAAAGACTTATTTAAAATGTTTTATTTAATTTGTCTTTTAAAATGTAGTTTAATTGAACAATAAAATGTTAAATAAATAAAAAATTGAAATGTATAAATATATAAATTTAAAACTGTGTATTTAATTCATGCTTTAAAACTTACAAAATATAAAACAATAAAAAGTTTTAATGTGCACATTTTAAATCGCTTTTTAAAAAAAAGCTTTTGCCAAATGCTTTACTATCTCTATTTGCCAAATGTTTTTCTTTATCCATTTATCCAGTCAATCGAGTCAAAAAATGCCATTGGACAGTACACACGTGTGGGCAACCAATCAGCTTTCGGCTCAGTATTACAACCAGAATTCCGGAAAAGTTGGGAGTTTTTTTTTATTTGAATAAAATGAAAACTAAAGGAATTTCAAATCACACGAGACAATATTTTATTCACAATAGAACATATATAACATAGCAAATGTTTAAACTGAGTAATTTTACACTTTAATCCACTGAATAGGCTCATTTCAAGTTGAATCCTTCTACAGGTCTCAAAAAGGGGGGCACGGGAGCAACAAATGTCTAAAAAAGCAAGAAGTTTTGAAAAGATTCTTCTGGAAGAACATCTAGTGATTAATTAAGTGAATTGATATCAGTTGTGTAACATGATGAGCTATAAAAGGGATGTTTTAGAGAAGCAGAGTTTCTCAGAAGTAAAGAACGGCAGAGGCTCTCTAATCTGTGATCCAGAGATTGTGGAATACTTCAAAAACAATGTTTTTCAACGTCAAAGCAAATCTCATCATCAGACTGAGACAGAGCTGGAGATCCGCACAGAAACAAAGTTATAAACTGAGTTCAGCGTGAGCTGTACCCACAATGACCTCCACACTGAACCTAACATCTCCAAGAGTCCAGGATGTGTTCATTAGTTGCTGTGGACGTTGTAAGAATATTATTTATTTTGTCCCCTTTTAATGTATTATTCTAAGGTTGAAAAGTCTAGTCGATGAAACACATAGAGTTTCTGGATCCAGGGAACCAAGAATGACACAGACACAGAAGTGTAGTTCAATCAGAGTCCAACGTTTATTGTATTAAGGAGTAATATTTATACGCATAAAACAGGAGGTAACATTGGTCATGGAAAATCACCAGGGGCCCATTTCAGAAAGCAGGGTTAGTATACCCTCAGAGTAAGTCAACCCCAGAAAACGGAATACTCAGGGTTTTTGGTTTCAGAAAGCGAGGTATGTCAAACCCCCGACCGCGGGGTAAGTCAAGCCCATTTCAGAAATCGAGGTATCTTATACACCGAGTGAGTAACCAGAGTAACATACTCCATGAACCTAACCTGGTCGGGAGCAGGTTTTATTCCACAAACCCAGGGTTTGTTTCAATCTCCGCCCCCTTTTCGAAGCGCGAGCGGTGTTGAAATTGCATACGCCATTTGTTTATTCATTCGTGGTCATAATAGTGCTCAATTTAGTCACACAGACATTAAAATGTCATGTCCGTTTATTCAGGATCTCGTAGACGAGGAAGCTGCATATATATGAAGAGCTCTTTTCCAAGACGCTATAAATCCATTTTAATAGTTTTCATGAGAATGACATTTTCTTACCTAGACCCATACATTTTGTTAATATTCAATTCATCCTGTTAAAATGGTCTGTTGGCTCAGTCTGAACATGTTAAACAATGATTGTTAAATGAAACAACAATATTGTCGATTATAAATTCAACACGATTTTCCAAAAAAATTGGTTCATTTCTTTTTAAAAACAAACAAACAAGAGAACATGAAAAAAATGACATCATCGAGTCATACTACAAATTAATATAAATCAAATAAATGCAAATGCATGAAGTAAATAACAGCAAAATAAAATAAATAGTAACAAACTAAATAGTAAAATAAAGTAAATATTTTCAATTTTATGGTTCAATATTTTCCACAACAAATAATAAATAATTTAGAAATAACACATACAAATACCACTAACGACCGAATTCTGATTGGTCAAGAGGACGTGTCGCATTTAGGCTAAAAACAGGTTTGGTGTTGGTTGAACTTCCTTATTGAAACGGGCCCCAGAAACTGATTTACACAAAAACTACAAAGGACAACAAACATGGCACATGACAGGAAATTATATAAAAGTCCAAAATAACTATAATAATATAATTGTCATTGAACTAATTGCGTGAATTCCTCTCTCGAGTTGAAATTGTCAACTTGCCATTGCTAAGGGACATTTGTGAGAAGTAAAGAAAGGGACAACACAAGTTGCTTAAAGTAACTAAATATGTTGTCCCAAGCCAAGCATTTCACCCACCAATTTCGAGTGTAAACAGTTTTTTGCAAATTACACATTTTGTCTCTCGAAATTTGGCGCTTATAAAATTAAAATAATCCTGTATAAGAAGACGGACACACAGCAGATGGGTGTGAATGTGTCACATGAGAGACAGGAGGTGAATGTATATAATGTGATTTATCTATAATGTCCCCACCACAGTGACCCTCAGTATGAGTGTGAAGGTCATGTTAATAGTTTTATATGAAACATTCACAAGCGTTGTCTTTTGTTGCAATATTTCTTAAGTTAATATATGTTTTATTGTACCTATGTTACATGTTTGCTTCATGTATTCCATGCTTTGGCATCCCAATAGAGCATTTGAACTTCACTGAAACAGAGACCAGGATTCTGTTTATTCTTCTTTATTGTTACAGCGGCAACACTATCTCTGCAAACCTAAAATTGATGATAACAACTGGGAAAGTTGTTATTTTAATGAGTAAAACATCTGTTCACAATCAGCTATTATGAAATTCTAATGTCCAAATGTAACAAAGTGAATTATTGATAAGAAAAGTGGGAAACATGTTCTCGTCATACATAGATATGACACATTAATGGCAATACAAATTAAATCTTCATATATGTCATATACTGTTATAACCAGAGAAAGAATGAGATTAATCAATGTATTGATCTACAGTTCCCTCTAGTGGACACTATTAGTTAATTAGTTATAAAGTTTTAATACAAGTTTAAAATCTCTCACACACACACACACACACCCAATAGATGTTGTTCTGGCTTTGTCAAAGCGTGTATCTTATTGTATTTTTGCCTCATATTGACAAATCACTTCATTGTTTCCTTTTTTAAATGCCCCTGGATAGATTAACACAGTAAATGTGTTATCTTCTGAAGGGAGTGCATATTTATAAAAAATACTTTACACGGTAACACATCAAAAGCTTTTAAACAAATAAACATTACAAAAAATTAATCTTCAAAAAAAAAGGATTAATGGCTGTTTTTTTGCGTGTTAAAATGACATTTGAGTGTATCACACATTAACCCAACTAGCAAAAGGTGTGTTCATAGACCACTCCAGTCCATGTGCCTTCACACCCTGAATGTTTTGGATGTCTCTCTAAAAAACACATGGACAAGTTAATGAGTTAAATCATGTAGAGCTAAGCAATCAATCATCACTTCATTATCTCATTAATGATGAAAACCTGCACTACAAAAACTGATGTGTTAGAAATTACACATGTCGTGTCAAATTGTAACACATGTAGGGAGTGTGTTCAGGGACAACACATGTTGTGTCAAATTTAACACAATATGTGTGCAAGCCATTTTAATACACAAATGTGTGTTTATATACAATTCCCAGCAGGCAAACATGTGTTTTTTGACGTTCTTAAGAAATGTTTTAGACCACTCCAGTCCACGTGCCCACCCTGAATGTTTTGGATCTCTCTAAATAACACATGAACAAGTTAATGAGTTAAATCACGTTGAGTTAAGGCATCAACTGTCACTTCATTATCTCATTAATGATGAAATAACAACCAGTGAAATAAACAAGAAATATTAAGAAGTTACCATAATAGTGTTCAGTGTTTCCTTTAGTGGGGGTCTCACCCTTTATATATTATGGAGAGTTTGTTGATAGTTGTAAAAGTGTGTTTCTGAAGCACATTAAAAACACCTTGACAAAAGGTGAAATGGATTGTTTCTCTTTCTGGTGCTAATTGTGATGGAGGACTTGATAGTAAAATGTAGATGTGTTCTATTATTGTATGACTGAGTGGAGTGAACAATTTTGTGAAGGAAAATATTTTTCTACTATTAAAAAGAAATATCACCTGAACAATTCAGACAACAAGAATCAGCTCATGAAACTCAACAGTGGTGACACTCAACAAAAGAAAGCTTCATGCTGCAATGCATTGTGGGTAACAGCATAGAACAGAACTCCTCCATGATTCCCAGCATGCATTGCTGCATGAAGAAAAGATGCATCTCAACTTTGTCACCATTGTTGAGATTCATAATCTGATTCTTGATGTCTGGTAAACTGATAAATTGTTTTAAACTTTTAGATTTTTGATGCTTCCATCTAAGCTGTCAAAACAGAGATGTAATCTGGGGACACATGCGTCTAATAAACAACAGACCAGAACTCAAAGTTGTGCGAATTTTCCCAACAACAAGAATTAAGACTTTTTCTTTTCTTGGTTGCTATATTTGTGCTTCAGAAAACTTCCCTTAATAAATCAAGGGTAAAACTCAACGAATGGAAACACTCAACACTATTATGGTATTTGTTCTTATTGTTGATGTTTTCTTCAGTGATTGTGTTTGTTAACAGCTGGTGTTCATCATTAATGACACAATCATCACTTCATCACTATCTCATTAACTTCTTCATGTGTTCCATTCAGAGACATTTAAAATACTCTGTCGAGGGCCCTGGGGCCCGTTTCAATAAGGAAGTTCAACCAACACCGAGATAAAATCTGAACGCAGAGTAGAGATTCAGTGAGTAAATCAACTCTGAGTTTTCAGTTTCAGACAAGCTGATTTGAGTAAGTTCAATCGACTCTGAGTAAGTTCACTCCAGGTTATGCGCGTGCAGCATGGCGATGAAAAGCCATCATCAATTGAGTGAAGATAGCACGATTCATGCTATCTTTCATGGTGGCATGGTTTTATTGGTTCTCTCTCTCTCTCTCTCTCTCTCTCTCTCTCTCTCTCTCTCTCTCTCTCTCTCTCTCTCTCTCTCTCTCTCTCTCTCTCTCTCTCTCTCTCTCTCTCTCTCTCTCTCTCTCTCTCTCTCTCTCTCTCTCTCTCTCTCTCTCTCTCTCTCTCTCTCTCTCTCTCTCTCTCTCTCTCTCTCTCTCTCTCTCTCTCTCTCTCTCTCTCTCTCTCTCTCTCTCTCTCTCTCTCTCTCTCCTCTCTCTCTCTCTCTCTCTCTCTCTCTCTCTCTCTCTCTCTCTCTCTCTCTCTCTCTCTCTCTCTCTCTCTCTCTCTCTCTCTCTCTCTCTCTCTCTCTCTCTCTCTCTCTCTCTCTCTCGACATATATGGAACTCTCTGTGCATTAATGTAGATTCTTCGTCTATGGGATCCTGAATAAACCGACATGACATTATAATGTCTGTGTGGCTAAATTAAGCGCGATTGAGACTACAAATGAATAAACAAATGGCGTATGCAATTTCAACACCTCTCGCGCTTCGAAAAGGGGGCGGAGATTGTAACAAACTCTGGGTAAAACCTGCTCCCGATCAGGTTAGGTTCACGGAGTGTGTTACTCAGGTTACTCAATAGAAGTATAAGATACCTCGATTTCTGAAATGGGTTTGATTTACCTCGCTTTCAGAAACCACAAACCCTGAATATTCCGTTTTCTGGGGTTGACTTACTCTGAGTGTATACTAACCCTGCTTTCTGAAACGGCCCCTGGCTGGAAAATCACCAAACCTTCTGTTTAGTCTTACTTCTCTTGAGAACGATCAGATATGCTATACGATGTTAAACGGCAGGAAAGTAAGGAACAATAATATAATAGGTGAATATTGTATTAGACACTGCGAGTACACAACGAAATCCAGATTCTCACAGATGTGAAAATGAAATGATGTGGCCGTGACTCAGGGGTGTACTGGAGACGAGGAGGAATGTCGGCTTGATATTGTAATGCTGCCAGGAAAGCCTGCAATCCACTTTCATGAACACCCTGTTTAACATTACACAGCGGCACAAGACTATAACCCATTATAAACAGAAATTCTGTGCCTAAATGTGACGGAACAAATGTCTTTTATTAATGGTTTCTATGGTCATTTGTTGCACTGCTCGTGTGTGGTGTTACATTTACTCCTTGTGATCAGACGTGGTGCAGGTTTGGTTAACAGAACAGTTTGTCTCTACATGGGAATTATTATGACTTTGTGTTATAATTCCCAAATCAAGTTGCATCTCATCTCAATTTCAGCTCAGATTCAGGGCATGATTAACACATTTTCACTGGTGTGACAGAACGCGATCATGCTTCTCCACTTTTCTTGTGCTGCACATCTTCTTTTATAGGGTACACACCGGTGGTAGCATTCCCCGATAACAACGCTTCCTAATCCTGGTCCTCATGACCCCCCGGCTCTACACATTTAGTATATTTCTCTTATCCACCTTAAGACGTTTGCTTAGCAATCTCATAAGTGCCCTGTGAAGTGGTTCTAACTGGATATTCTGCCGTGATTCTGATGTTCCATTGGAAGGAACTAACCCTGATAAAACACCTGAAAAAGCTTTTCAAAGGATTCAGGAATAATAATGTTCGACTGCTGTGCAGATTGCTTGGCGTATCACGTTAAAGTACAGCGAGAGAGATTCAAAACAAAGCAGTCGGCACTTGAAACGCTCTTGAGGTACTTTAAGGTGATTCAGTTTTTATAAGATTAAGGCTGAGCTGGTTAGGAAGGTGGATCTCTAGGGCCATGAGTTAAAACCACTGATCTTTAGGGTCTCGTTCTGTGTGGAAACATGTTTTAATTTGAGCGTTTGTCTGTATGCTTGTTTTGTTCACATATATTTTACTTCTGCCATGTCATGTACTTATAGTGTGTGGTGCAATAAAGTCACTGTTTTAATGGCTGAAGGTCTTTCTTGATGTCCAATGAAATTCCGCCTGACATCTACTTCGTATGACATATGGGAGAAGGGGTGTATCCTAAAACTGAGCCGAAAGCTGATTGGTTGCCCACACGTGTGTACTGTCCAATGGCAGTGACTTGATTGACAAATGGATAAAGAAAAGCATTTAAAAAAATATTTTTTAAAAAGCGATTTAAAGTGTGCATTTAAAATGTACATTATTACCTAATTATCATGAAACTCAAACTGCAGCATGTGGAAAGTCAAGCCCAGCACGTGGAAAAACAAAAGAGGGGAAAAAAATGAAAATATAAGCAAATAAAAACAAAAACAAAAGTTTAAAGTTCAGACTCACGGTTTATATTGTTTTACGCTTATTATATTTTTAAATATGCCACAATACGTTTGGCGGGATTCTGATCCCATACACTGTCCATTGAGCCGACCTGACTGATTATATTCTGTATTATTGTGTATGTGACAAATAAAACCTTGAATCCTGTACTTGATAAGGTTCTTAATAAATAATGTTTTTCACAAGAAACATGTCATTTTTTCTTTTAAGATAAATGACCTTAGAAAAGTCTTAAAGCGGTGAATTGTGTTTTTCTTCATTAAATAGTAAGCAGGTCACGGTTCTAAATGCACCACAGATATTTAATTGATGGTTCATATGATAACACTTAATGTCTGATGGACTAAATATGATTAATATTTGAATGTAACTTTAAACATGGCTTTATATTCAGAAGAAACACTCAAGTCTTCTGTATATGTGTATATAACTAGGCTACAGTAGATTATATGTTATTGTTGTAGTAAACATCTGATCCAACTGTGTGTATTATTCATTTTTCAATTGACAAAAACTTTAAATTGCAAATCGATTGTCTTCTGTAAGATATGTATTAAGACCGTTAGTAGACACGTACATATACTTTAACGTACAAATGGAACGCCTACCATCATACCTGGATTACGGCAATCTTTGGCGAGATGACGCGCACACAGTAAAACACTGGAGTTTTACTCTTTTGGTGTAAAAGAATTGTCACCATTGTATCCACAGAAGTTCTTCGTCTGGTAGTTTAAATAAGACACATTTAGTTTCACACCTTAGAACACAGGTTCTTGACATGATGTACACGCATCACGAAAGAGCGAAAGTGTTTTGGGGAGATTGAAGTTTCTATGTCTAGTGACGCAGATACACGGCGGTACTAGTTCACGTCTCGTTTGCGTGATTCAGAGTCCACTCCCTTTTTTACAAGCCAATAACTTTGTTATTTATTCCCCTTAGGACTTACAACTTGGCAGACTGCTTACTCTCAAACACGGCAACATAACACACTGGATGAAATGTCATTTTCATGATCTAATGCTACTTACTCTTTAAAGCGTATCATATAGTTGTCTCAACTTTCAGACTCAGGATTTTCTGCATACGTTACAAAACGCTGTCGAGTTCCCCACTGAATGAACATAACACCCCCCACTTTTTTGAGTAGCGAAACAGCAGAGTTTGGCGTCTATATTTCATGGACTCTCTGGACACATAAATATAACTCGCAAAATGATGTTCTGAATGAAGCGGTCACATCCTCCCCATCACAAATTAAAATAAATAAAATTTGTGCCATTTACGTGGGAGATCCCAGCTGTCAAAAAATAGGGATATCCGTATTTATATGAAAAATCACATCCCTGGAATCTGTCATTCTGAAAAAAACGAGATTAGATTTTTGGGCAAATCACCCAGCCCCACATCATGATGGACGAATGTTCAACCACAGTGCACTCACGGCTAGCCGTTAGCCATTATGTCTATATCTGTGTCACTAATGGCCCTATAGATCGTTTCATTGGATGTGCGCACCTGGACTGTGGTGAACTTCTGGTGTGTGTTTGGCTAGTGCCTAATAATATAACTAGTGCAGTCAATCAATAAAAACAATTATGTCCATTAATCGCACATAACATTAATGTGTTTTAATATACTTTTACATTGTAATAATTTCACATTTAATCTCCAAACGAATGTAGAGACAACAGATTTCTTTAACGGCATCATTTTATGATTTAAAGCCAACATTCTGATATTTATACTGCAACTAATGTCTACATTTAATTGATTATTTTTCAACATCATTTAACATTATAGTACAGTATAATCGACAGCGATCGTGTCTAACATGTACGAAATATACAGAAATTGAATGAAGTTCTCAAACACTTCACAGTCTTCAATGCTAAATTCTAAATGAAATACAGAATTAAAGCTACAAAACACATTGAATTTCTCTTTTCTTGTGTTCTTTGATGAACATTAGTGACAGTATCGCAGCAGCAGGTTTAAGGATGCGGTCACTTTAAGAGCTGCCGCTCTACGCAGATCTGACACCTAGACCTGTAGTGACGCGTCAACGTCATATTTTTGCGTCGGCGCTTCGCAGCAGCACCCTACACACATGTGGGAAACCAAATCATGGGTTTGGGAATATGGGAACACTTCAAATGTAGTCCCAAACGTAAAGGTGTAGTTATTTGCGCTCTTTCACAAATGGAGTTGGCATACCACGCCAGCACAACAGCAATGTTGGAGCATCTGAAACAGAGGCACCCCATTGTCACTCGTGAAGGAGACAATAACAAGAACTAACGTTGGCTAAATTAATTACATGTTTGCTAACTATCTTAGCTCTCCGTGCAGTTTGTTTGTGCTAGCTAGCTACTGGCGCCTAGAGAGCTGTGTTTAGCTAACGTTAGTTATCATCTAATGTTGGCTTGAATGGAAGCTAGTTTACGGTTGCAGAACACAGTTATCTTTAGTAGCTGACGTTAGCTAATGTGAGAGTTAGCTACTAACCTAGCACCAACAAACCCTAACTGAGAGCTAAGATACGTTGGTTAATTGGTTAGCCTAGCACCACCAAATTGCACAGCTGCTAGATAGCCACGTTATTATTCATATAAACTGATGATAGCATAGCACTACAATGAGGCTAAGAGTAGATTTAAAATACCTCAGAGTCATAGCTGTTTGCGTGTTGCAATGCACGCAAAATATACGAAAAAAACAGGTATTTTATATTGTGTTAAACACTCCCAGGAATGTCTATACTGTGCACTGCAAAGCTTTTCTTTGCACTACAACTTTAGATTTTTTGAACAAGAGAATTATGTTGGTGCTGTAAAGAGTAAACAGGCTGGCCTTTCATTATGTATAACAGTAAAATCATTTTATTTATTTAATTAAGTATAAAGCAGAATATTTTTTGCTGTGGAAAACTGTTGTTTAATAAAGCATATTATTAAGAATGTTTGGGTATTTATTTGAGATACATTATGGTTTTTATTAGCCGAGCAACAAAAAGTAGATTAATCGACCAAATTAGTTGACTAATCGATAAAATAATCGAAAAAAAATAATCGTTGAAGAAATAATCGTTTACTCCCAGCCCTACCGACACCTCTCCCATCTTCACAACTCTTTACATTCTTTTGGGATTTTATTTAACATGTTGAAATCTGTGCTCACGAAAATGCTTGACAAAACCGGATTCTGGCAAAAACTGGTGTTTTTGTTCATTTAAGCACAAAAGAGAAGTTAATACTGATGTGTGCTGTCTGACAGACGTTCACTGACGCAGTCATCCATCAATAACACATCTATCTATAATCTATAATGAGCCAAAGCAACTGTTTCAAATCACACTTAAATGGTTTAAAGGTCTTTACATGAGTTACATTTAATGTTTATTTTTGTTGTAACACTCTGTCTGCCCTTAGGGGCCGGCATGGCGTTTACCTGTTTGTTTGATTAATTATTCCTTACAGCTGTGGACCCTTTACGGTGTGCTTAAAGGAAGCCGCTTTGTTACACTCAGGGGCGAGACTGGAGCGATCTTCCGGGCAGAGCTGTGCTCCTTTGGATATTTTTGTGTTACCCGATTCATTTCTTCCCATTCAATGTTTGTTCCTACCTTATGTTATCTAAATAAAACCCTAGACCGAGCTTTGTTTTGTCTCCCTCTCAATGTTATGGCAGTGGCCGTAACAACATGTATAAGAGCGTGATAATATAATGTAACACTAGACGATGGATGACAAATTAACTGATGCCATGTTCATTAAATATTTTAATGCATTAATCTGAAAAATAATTATGTCATTCAAGATGTTTATGTGTTTGTATCTTTAGTGGAAAAGAAATTAAGGTTTTTGATTAAAACATTCCAGGATTTTTCTCCATATAGTGACTTCAATGGACTCCAAACGCTTGAAGGTGAAAATGACAGTTTTAGTGCAGCTTCAAAGGACTTTAAACAAGACCAGACCATGAATAAAGGTCTTATCTAGTGAAACCATCGCACATTTTTTGAAACATGTTTATGCTTCATAAACACAAATGCTCACCTTGCTCTGTTCTACAGTTATACATAATTTTTCACGCAATTTCTTTTCACCTAAAGCAACAAAAACCTGGATGACAAGGGTGTGAGTAAATTACCTTAAACATTTATTTTGAAAGTGAACTACTTTAACGCCGTAAATATAACGATTTATTGAACAAACAATTTGTTGAATGGGTCCTGTAGTGTAGTTGCCTTTAAGGAAAGCGTAAGGTACACTGACATCTAGCGGTTGCGCTTGGTATCACAGTCTACATTCAAAATATTGGAGACATAAATTTAGCCAAGTAACACTTCTACTTTCTTTTGCTTGTTATCAGAAATCATCTAAAGTTAACTCTATTGTTTGCAAATGTGTACCAGAAGTTAAGGGGAGTCCATGAACACGCGCATACGCAGTAACGTCAGTTTATGTTGTCACTTTATAATGTGTACGTCTTCTTTATACAACACAGAATGCTCAGACACTAGTCAGACACCCGTCTTCTTTATACAACACAGAATGCTCAGACACTAGTCAGACACCCGTCTTCTTTATACAACACAGAATGCTCAGACACTAGTCAGACACCCGTCTTCTTTATACAACACAGAATGATCAGACACTAGTCAGACACCCGTCTTCTTTATACAACACAGAATGCTCAGACACTAGTCAGACACCCGTCTTCTTTATACAACACAGAATGCTCAGACACTAGTCAGACACCCGTCTTCTTTATACAACACAGAATGCTCAGACACTAGTCAGACACCCGTCTTCTTTATACAACACAGAATGCTCAGACACTAGTCAGACACCCGTCTTCTTTATACAACACAGAATGCTCAGACACTAGTCAGACACCCGTCTTCTTTATACAACACAGAATGCTCAGACACTAGTCAGACACCCGTCTTCTTTATACAACACAGAATGCTCAGACACTAGTCAGACACCCGTCTTCTTTATACAACACAGAATGTTCAGACACTAGTCAGACACCCGTCTTCTTTATACAACACAGAATGATCAGACACTAGTCAGACACACGTCTTCTTTATACAACACAGAATGATCAGACACTAGTCAGACACCCGTCTTCTTTATACAACACAGAATGATCAGACACTAGTCAGACACACGTCTTCTTTATACAACACAGAATGATCAGACACTAGTCAGACACACGTCTTCTTTATACAACACAGAATGCTCAGACACTAGTCAGACACCCGTCTTCTTTATACAACACAGAATGCTCAGATACTAGTCAGACACCCGTCTTCTTTATACAACGCAGAATGCTCAGACACTTGTCAGACACCCGTCTTCTTTATACAACGCAGAATGCTCAGACACTACTCAGACACCCGTCTTCTTTATACAACGCAGAATGCTCAGACACTAGTCAGACACCCGTCTTCTTTATACAACGCGGGATGCACATGAGTATTTTCTCATAAACTAAAGTATTTTTATAAGGCCAAAAAGTTTACTGTATTACTAAATAGTAAAAAATATAAAAATAAAAAATAAAAAGTGAAAAAAACAACCAGCTAAAAAGACCACCAGCTGTGCTAATATTACTGACTGAAGTAGAAGAAAAACAATAGATACTCTTGACCTTTAACCCTGCTTGAACCACTCGTGGTCTAGGAGCTCCTCTAATGTTGGCCTGTCAGGTGGTGGAGTGAGAGTGCACCGTTTGATCAAGTCAAAGCATTCTGTGAGGAGAAGTGTTTACGAGAGGAACGATTAGTCACGTATGTTCTTTGTAAACTCACTGTCAAACATAACAATAGCTACTGAAATATGTAGTTTCATTTATCACATTTTTAGAAACAATATCCTGTTTTCTTTCAACTTATATTTAGGAAGTTGCATTTGGTGAGAAATCTCCCAGTGACTGAACAGAATCTTGTTTTGCATTTCACAAGGATAGTGCTGGTCTCTTACCTTCACTTAAACCAAGTGTTTCGATCGCAGAGATGTCTTCTGTAGTAATAAAGGCTCTAATATTCATTTGATGTTCACCCATCATAAACAGGAGCAGTTTACCCAAACTACAGACCATATCGGCAACCGCATGACCTCGACCTGGAACACAAGCATGAAGTGAGCAAACATTTCACAGGTAAAAATCATTCAAGTCAAAGTATAACACCATCAATCCAGTGCTGCTGTTGGGGGGAAACTCATTTTGGGTTGACTTCAATGTTTGTATGAGGGTCATTACATCGGTCAGTACTCACCCCAGCTTTCACCGCTTGGTTCCACCCAAGTTGGGCCAGGTATGCCAGGTCTAGGGTCTATCAACATGAGCGTCATGGAACACAAAGAAGAAGCGAGCAAACATTTCACTGGCAAAAATCATTCAAGTCAAAGTCTAACACCATCAATCCATTACTGTAAATTCTGACCGGGGGCTGTTGAGGGGAAACTCATTTTGGGTTGGCTACAATGTTTGTTAAAGGGTCATTACATCGGCAACACAGAAACTCAACTCACCTGGGTGTTCAGGGTCTGGTTTTCCCCAAGTTGAGGCAAGATGGCCACGTCCAAAGTCTATGAACATGAGCGTCATGGTCTGTACATTGATCAGCATGTTTCTGATATCCAAGCTACCATGGCAGACGTTGTGATCGATGCAGTGTTGGGCTGCGTTCACTGCTTGACGCATGAGAGGACGTGCCTGATCTTCAGACAGTGGACAATTTAAATACATAGAGATATAGTCAAGGAAATTATTCATGCTTAAACAGGGATATGGATATTCTAGAACGAGGATGTAGATCTTGGCCTCTTCAAACCAGTCCAACAGAGCCACAATGTTGGGGCTTCTCTCTGGTTTCTGTAGTATCAGATTTACAGCCACTTCTGAGACGAGAGGCTTGTCATATCCAGGCTGGAGAAAAAGGTCAAAATGGTTAGCAGACTGTAGGCGACTATTCAATTTCCACAAATCATTTGTGTTGAGATACAGTGGGGTCTAAAAATCTGAAACTTCAATGAGAAACGCATTCTCTAATGAACTATTTTTGAAATGAATTACTTTATTAGCATAACAATTAGAGTATGAAGGATGTGTATGAATGTCTCAGTGTTTGTTATGTGCCTCTTTTAATGTGTGCACATAACCTGATGTTTCATGTCCAGCTCATGTGCTCAACTACACACAGAAATCAATGCCAATCACTTCAAATTCACTTGTTTGATTTGTAACCTATAAAGCAGATTCTTTAAGATTTTTGGACCCCACTTCACATTAAAAATGTTTAAATATGACTCACAACATGAATAAATCTGTTCTGTAGGGTATCTTTGTAAATAAATTTGATGGCGACCTGCAAAGAAAATTCATCACATGTCAGCTTTACAACAGTACATCAACATATCAGGATCAAAACACTCAACACGTCTGTATGTTAAGACACTAGGATGAAAATGTTTGATGAATAGGGCAAAGGTACCTTCAGGCCATCGGACTTGCGAGTCCCCCGATACACAATGCCGCCGTGTCCTTTTCCTAGACAGAGCCTTCCCACCTCATAAAGGGCTGAAAACGCTTCTAAAGACAAACAATACATAAGGAACACATGTGATTGAGTCGCACAAACTCCAAGCGCACTCATGTTGTAAAAATCAAATCAAACAAACGTATTCTTTTAAAACATGCGTGTGTAATGGAAAGAGGTTTAGTACATCCAATGTGATTCAACAGAATGAAAAGGTGTTTAAGTATAACAGCAGGACAATCAAAAAGAAAACCAAATATTTATTTCGAAAGGATATCAGGGTCATCAAAAGACAATTCATTTGATCAGAATAACACTTGACATTAATTCAATATTTAATAATAGGGCTGGGTATTGCATCCAATTTGGCGATTCAGTTCGATTCTAATCAATTTCCATTCCACATCGGTTCCTTATTTTCGCAACATATATTTTCCAAATGTATTTTGTTTCATTAAATTAGAGGTTGATTACAATCCAAGAAGTGATATTTTTGACCCAGACCTATAACATATTAGAAGGTGTTTCAGTGAAGCTGACAATGAAAAGCAGAACAGAATGAATTTAACCTGAACATAATGGAAGTATACTCACCAAATTGATCCAATTTATGAAGAAACTCTTGCCCTCTACGCCATGGAGCGGGAAATGTGTCAGGAGAATGTGCATGAAAAATTTTGATCAAGTCCTGAACAAATGGATCAAAGTCAGATAAACCACGATAGAAATAATCCAGTTCTTCTCTCCACTGAGCTTTAGGATCTTTAGGCTGAGGATGTTCAGGAGCTGGCCGAGGATCTTCAGGAGCTGGCCGAGGATCTTCACGAGCTGGCCGAGGATCTTCACGAGCTGGCCGAGGATCTTCACGAGCTGGCCGAGGATCTTCACGAGCTGGCCGAGGATCTTCACGAGCTGGCCGAGGATCTTCACGAGCTGGCCGAGGATCTTCACGAGCTGGCCGAGGATCTTCAGGAGCTGGCTGAGGATCTTCAGGAGCTGGCTGAGGATATACAGGAGCTGGCTGAGGATCTGAATGATCCAGGTCAGACTGTGTAGGTAAAAGCACCACTTTGTTGTTTCGGGCGCATGAGTGCTTCATAGCCTTCCATCCTTTCTTTAACTGGGCACGGACACCCTTCTTCTTCTTCTTCTCTTCTGTTTGATGTTTTAAAAGATAAAAACAGAGAGGGAAAAAACAAACAGTAAAAATGATTTTTAGATGCCAGAAATATATCACAACAGACAAATAAAAAAAACAAAGTTCTCTCTGGAGCTTTTGTATATAGTTAGACAGACCTGGTCTGTCTTCAGCTGGATCTTCAGGAACTGGCTGAGGATCTACAGGAGCTGCCTGAGGATTTTCACGAGCTGGCTGAGGATCTTCACGAGCTGGCTGAGGATCTTCACGAGCTGGCTGAGGATCTCCACGAGCTGGTTGAGGATCTTCACGAGCTGGCTGAGGAACTTCAGGAGCTGGCTGAGGATCTGATGGATCCAGGTCAGACTGTGTAGGTAAAAGCACCACTTTGTTGTTTCGGGCGCATGAGTGCTTCATAGCTTTCCATCCTTTCTTAAACTGGGCACGGACACCCTTCTTCTTCTTCTCTTCTGTTTGATGTTTTAAAAGAGAAAAACAGAGAGAGAAAAAACAAACAGTAAAAATGATTTTTAGATGCCAGAAATATATCACAACAGACAAATAAATAAAACACAGTTCTCTCTGGATCTTTTGCTAATAGTTAGACAGACCTGGTCTGTCCTTAGCTGGATCTTCAGGAGCTGGCTGAGGATCTTCAGGAGCTGGCTGAGGATTTTCAGGAGCTGTCTGAGGATGTTCATGAGCTGGCTGAGGATCTACAGGAGCTGGCTGAGGATCTACAGGAGCTGGCTGAGGATCTACATGAGCTTGCTGAGGATCTGATGGATCCAGGTCAGATTGTGTAGGTAAAAGCACCACTTTCTCATTTCGGGTGCAGGAGTGCTTCAGAGCCTTCCATCCTTTCTTAAAGCGGGCACGGACACCCTTCTTCTTCTTCTCTTCTGTTTGTTGTTCTAGAAGATAAAACCAGAGAAAGAGTAAAGAAAAATCAAAGAAATTATCACCAGATAGCAGAAATGTATCACTAAGAATCAAATTAATGAAACTGACTCCCAGAGCCACCGAAGGATTATTTAATGAAGCCTTGTCAGTTATGTTTTGAATAAGTTTCACCCCCTTAAATGTCAAATATCAGATCTGTTGCATATCAAATATCTCAAACAGCTGGACATTCGTGCCATTGCAGTAGGGTTTAGTTTACTGTGGTGTTTAGAATGTACAGGTAACACATTTGAACTGAACAGAAACAGTTACGCTGCCGACTTTGACAGACATGTTGTACAGTGATATTGTGAAATCTATTAATGAAACAGATAATACACTTATAGGTTATTGTTACAAGTGTGCTTTCAAACTGTGCTTAAGCGACTTCAGCTGAAATAAATAAGGTGCAATTAACCCTTCGAAAGCAGTTTGATTGACAAGTGATCCGACCAATCTTAACTCCAATATTACGTGCTCCTGAGACTGACCGCCATTTAGTCCGACAAACACCACAAGGCGTAGTAGAGCTTTGGTGACGGATTTGGAAAAAAATGCTTTTTAATTATTTGGAGCTAGTTTCTCATGGTTAGACAGACCTGCTCTGTCATCAGTTGGTTCTTCTGGAGCGGTTTGCTTGAGTCCAGAAGGATCTTTGGGAGGATCGACCGGATCTTCAAGAGCCGTTTGCTCCCAGTCACAACCAGGGCGATCAGCTGTGTCTGCCAAGACCACCTGGTTCAAGACTGGTAGATACGGCTCTTCAGATGGATCCAGGTCATTGCTTTGGGTGCAAGAGCAGCAGCCCTTCACAGCTCGCCATCCTTTCTTAAATCGAGCACGCACACCCTTCTTCTTCTTCTTCTTCTTCTCTGTTTGTGGATCTATAAGATCAAACAAAGACAAACATACACAATAAAGCTGTCTTTAGGTGGTAAATTACAATTTCACTTACACACTAAAACAATCATAATTCTCTATGAAACGACTCTAAAAGGTTTAACTATGAAAAAAGTTATAATTATTAAACAAGAAATTATGAAACAATTATGTCATATCCTTCATTTCTTATGTCCTTATAACTTGAAAGTGCATTACTGTACATCGACACTTAATCCTTTAAAAACACACTAAAAGATGAAATGAACTAAACCTGAACACAAACATAAATGTTTTAATTTAAAGGGATTTAGAAAACGCATTCAAACATGATAAATCTTGAGATTAACACTCGCTAAACAAAACAACTGTGATGTTGTGCTGTACTCGAGTCAGTAAACAAACGTTTTGTCATTTTATCTGAATCTATATTATGAAGAAGATGATTTACTGACCTTGATCTCTCTCCATGTCGTTTGTTGTAAGAGATGAAGACGCCATGTGAAGATCTTTAACTCGGTCTTTTTCACGATCGTCTGTCTGTGTGGACTTGTCGAGTTTTGTATCGTCGCTAGCTGACCGTCTGCAGACACTTGATAGCAAGTTATGTGAGATCCGTCGTCGCTTTCGCTTAAAACAGCACTGAGGAGATTCTTGAACTCGGCGTCCTGATAAGAGCTGTTAACAGCGTCGACTCTCGTTATGACGTTTGCGTTTCAAACACAAACACACGATGAATTCAGGTCGCCTAGGAAACCTTTTGTAAATGTGACGTTCAAAGCATTGCATTGAGTTTATTGCTTCTGTAAGTGTGTTGTGCGCGTGAGCTCTTTCTTCTTCTTTGGTTTTTAATGGGATCCTGAATTCATAGAGCTGCACTACTGCCATCTTATGGTGGAAATTAACTCCTCCAGATTCTTCTTCCTCGTTTTTTGGCGCATTACAGCCTTTGTGTATATCGCCCCCTACTGTTCGTTGCTGTTGTGCAGTCGTGGGTTGTTTCTAGAAAGGTGAACTTACCGTCATCTAAACCCTGAACTCTCGGTTGATTAACACAAACCTCGCTTACTCGGGGTGTGTCGGTTCCAAAACACCGGAGAAGAGTTAGTTTACTCAACCTCCAGAGTTAACGCGCCCACAATAACAACATGAAGACATTGTCAATGGATCAGAGTTCACCAGTCACCATGGAAACGGCCGGTAAGCTGAAAGTTTTCAACTTTATAAATCAAGAGGTTTTCTCACAGAAGACTTAAATCTGCATCAGTGTATAAAGTGCAGGAAATTTAAAAAAATAAATATATTTAAGTTATGTTTTTGAAAAACCATAGTGTATAGTATGTCATTTGAGACACAGCTTAAATAATCAGAGACAAGAGGGATCGGTGATGGAAAAATAGAAAATACAGAAACAAACTTTACAGCTCAGAAGGAAAGAAGATGATATGGAAAAAAACTGTTAATTGAAAAAAAGCATAATTGTTTGCTAGGATTAAAAGAAAGAAATCTTTAATCATTAAACAAAAGAGAAGTCATGAAAAAACATTCTGAAGAATCAGGAAGAGTTAAAAATAGCAAAGAGTAAAAGATACAGAAGAATATTATAGGAAAACATGAACCTGGACTCTGTGAACCCTGTCAGTTAAATGATAAAACATGAACTTGATAGGCACATTATAAAGAAGAAACAATGAAATGTAAAAATAGGATGAACAGAACATGGACTAGAGGTGAAAAGTGACCAGAGCCAGAATCTCTTCAAGAACTTCATTAAAAACAGGATTTATAACAAGACTCTGACAGAATCACCAGGAGGAGTTAATTTACACCAGCAGATGGCAGTAGTGCAGCTCTATGAATCCGGATCTCATTAAAACTAGATGTCTGCAGACCTGGAGCAGGCAGTTTCACGCCCCCGTTGTTCCTTATTTGTCCAGTAGGGGGAGTTGAACTACAAAATATAATATTTGTGACCGAATCAAACTGTTAAACAAAAATGTAATTATGTATGTATGTGTAAGATTAAAAGTAAATAAATGAACTAAACTGAAACTGGAAGTGCTTCTGGACCAGTGAAAATGAACTATGGTAAAAGTGTAGTAACATGTTGTTTTGTTGTTGTTGTATTGGTGACTTTTGGCAAAACCAATCTTACTACAGAAACCATGACTTCACTAACGATAATATACAGAACATATTTACTGCACTTTTTACCAATGACTTAAATAATAAATACATAAATGACTTACAGAGACATATGTGGCAATGTTTTCATGACATTCTCAATTTTCTTTTCTCAGTCCATCATCAGTGGCCAAAAGAAATCAAAGTGGCTTGACATCTTATGAAATTCTTCTATCAAGACCATGTTTGAGCCTGTATACGCTGACAATCAGAACCAGATTGATGTCCTACTTTCACCTCACTTCATTTCTGGACAGGACACCCACACAGACTCACAGTGACACAATCAAGTTTATTATGGATGTCAATCTCCAGAGGTGGGTCCTGTGTTAGTTGTGCTCCTCACATTTATTTTGTCATTTCTTTAAAAAAATGTTTTGTTTGATGTAGAAAAACTAGAGACATTAAAAGACTTATTTAAAATGTTTTATTTAATTTGTCTTTTAAAATGTAGTTTAATTGAACAATAAAACGTTAAATAAAAAATAAAATTGAAATGTATAAATAAATATATACTTTTAAAACTGTTTATTTAATTCATGCTTTAAAATGTAATAAATATAAAACAATAAAAAGTTTTATTGTGCACATTTACATCACTTTTTAAAAAAGCTTTTGCCAAATGTTTTTCTTTATCCATTTGTCAATCGAGTCAAAAAATGCCATTGGACAGTACACACGTGTGGGCAACCAATCAGCTTTCGGCTCAGTTTTACAACCCGAATTCCGGAAAAGTTGGGAGTTTTTTTTAAATTTGAATAAAATGAAAACTAAAGGAATTTCAAATCACACGAGACAATATTTTATTCACAATAGAACATATATAACATAGCAAATGTTTAAACTGAGTAATTTTACACTTTAATCCACTGAATAGGCTCATTTCAAGTTGAATCCTTCTACAGGTCTCAAAAAGGGGGGCACGGGAGCAACAAATGTCTAAAAAAGCAAGAAGTTTTGAAAAGATTCTTCTGGAAGAACATCTAGTGATAAATTAAATTAATTGATATCAGTTGTGTAACATGATGAGCTATAAAAGGGATGTTTTAGAGAAGCAGAGTTTCTCAGAAGTAAAGAACGGCAGAGGCTCTCTAATCTGTGATCCAGAGATTGTGGAATACTTCAAAAACAATGTTTTTCAACGTCAAAGCAAATCTCATCATCAGACTGAGACAGAGCTGGAGATCCGCACAGAAACAAAGTTATAAACTGAGTTCAGCGTGAGCTGTACCCACAATGACCTCCACACTGAACCTAACATCTCCAAGAGTCCAGGATGTGTTCATTAGTTGCTGTGGACGTCAAAATGAAATGATGTGGCCGTGACTCAGGGGTGTACTGGAGACGAGGAGGAATGTCGGCTTGATATTGTAATGCTGCCAGGAAAGCCTGCAATCCACTTTCATGAACACCCTGTTTAACATTACACAGCGGCACAAGACTATAACCCATTATAAACAGAAATTCTGTGCCTAAATGTGACGGAACAAATGTCTTTTATTAATGGTTTCTATGGTCATTTGTTGCACTGCTCGTGTGTGGTGTTACATTTACTCCTTGTGATCAGACGTGGTGCAGGTTTGGTTAACAGAACAGTTTGTCTCTACTTGGGAATTATTATGACTTTGTGTTATAATTCCCAAATCAAGTTGCATCTCATCTCAATTTCAGCTCAGATTCAGGGCATGATTAACACATTTTCACTGGTGTGACAGAACGCGATCATGCTTCTCCACTTTTCTTGTGCTGCACATCTTCTTTTATAGGGTACACACCGGTGGTAACATTCCCCGATAACAACGCTTCCTAATCCTGGTCCTCATGACCCCCCGGCTCTACACATTTAGTATATTTCTCTTATCCACCTTAAGACGTTTGCTTAGCAATCTCATAAGTGCCCTGTGAACTGGTTCTAACTGGATATTCTGCCGTGATTCTGATGTTCCATTGGAAGGAACTAACCCTGATAAAACACCTGAAAAAGCTTTTCAAAGGATTCAGGAATAATAATGTTCGACTTCTGTGCAGATTGCTTGGCGTATCACGTTAAAGTACAGCGAGAGAGATTCAAAACAAAGCAGTCGGCACTTGAAACGCTCTTGAGGTACTTTAAGGTGATTCAGTTTTTATAAGATTAAGGCTGAGCTGGTTAGGAAGGTGGATCTCTAGGGCCATGAGTTAAAACCACTGATCTTTAGGGTCTCGTTCTGTGTGCAACCATCCCAGATAGCAAAAATCCTCTGGACCAGATATGTGTAAAACGGACCTGGGCCGGTGTCTTTTAGCACAACGGGCCAATAGCGGCACAGATCTGTTCTCCTCATCTGGGCCAGCACTGGGCCAACTCTGGAACACCTCCGTTTTTTTTTATAGTATTTCGGTCCAAATGCGGGACAGATCTGGTCCAGAGGCGGAACAGAGCTGGTCTGGAGCTGGCCCAGTGCTGGTTCAGATGAGGAAAACGGATCTGTGCCGCTATTGGCCCATTGTGCTAAAAGACTCCGGCCCAGGTCCGTTTTACACATCTGGCCCAGAACTTATCAATTGTTTAGAAAATGATTGTACTTAAAAATATTCACAGTAATACACCACATCATAAATCAGTGTTATCCACTACTTTAATGTAAACATACACTCATAATAAAATTGCACATTACAGTACATTGATTTATTCAAGGGCTTTGTCTGTTGATCCTGCTTTCCTTTATTAAGCATATTAAAACAATTACATTGATACACAAACCAATACAGAAAACAGTGGCATTGTCAATCTTGTCTTTCTTTTGGATATTTTCTGCACAAAAAGTCAAATAAGTTAAACACTCATGTCTTACCATTTACTAAGCTGACAAAGAGAACATTTGGAAACTGTTTTAGCAATGTTTCAATGATATGTTATTGTCAGTATATTTCATTCTAATAAAACATAATAAAACAATATTTAAAGTACCATTTACCAAAATCTTGCCGTTCAAACTGTAAATTAAAAACAAAAGAAATGACTTGCAAACTATTAAAATCCCATATAAACATACAAGCATACTGTCCGTGTGGTCCAGAGCTTAAATTTACTTTGCAGAATCAGGAAACTGTTAAAGATTGAATCTATTGAAGAAAATGGTCCTGGTTATTTCAGATAACATATGTTTACAAAAAGTATTTTATAATGAATTATAACTACATTCATAAAAGTAAGCCAGTTTAAAAGTTTACATACACCTGATTCTTAATACAGTTTGATGTAATCTTAACAATTAATGAAACCTTTTGTGATAGCTGTTGAAGGGTTGTTTGATCTGAGCTAATCAATTGTCCAGTGGTCTTCTGAGAAATCCTCCAGATCCTTCACAATCTTTGTTTTTTCAGTGTCTTCTACATATTTGATCTCTGTCCACTAATGGTTGTATGATGTTTAGATTAATCTTTTCACACTGAGGATTAGTGAGAGACTAATACACAGCTATTACAAAAGATACAAACATTCCCTGACGTTCAAGAAGTCCACACGATATATTTAAAGTTAGGTGGGTGTAAATCTCTGAAAATGATAATTTGTCAAACTTTTTTTGTCAATTGAATTTTGTCCTTGCGCAAACATTTTATAGCTATTGGAAGGCGTTACTAAATATATATATATTTTTTTATTTTTTCAACAAAATAAAACAATTGAAAGTGGTCACGCTTCCTAAAGGTTTACATGCACTCGACTTTTGAATGTAGTGTTGACTTCTTGAGGATCATGGAATGTTTGTATATTTTGTAACAGTTGTGTATGAGTCTCTCAATTCTCCTTAGAATAAAAAGATGTTAAAATCACTGATCTTTAGGGTCTCGTTCTGTGTGCAACCATCCCAGATAGCAAAAATCCTCTGGACCAGATCTGGCCCAGACCCTTCATAAGTTCTGGGCCAGATGTGTAAAACGGACCTGGGCCGGTGTCTTTTAGCACAACGGGCCAATAGCGGCACAGATCTGTTTTCCTCATCTGGGCCAGCACTGGGCCAACTCTGGAACAGCTCCGGTTTTTTTTATTACTAAAAAATTAGTAATTGACATTTTTTCAACAAAATAAAACAATTGAAAGTGGTCACACTTCCTAAAGGTTTACATGCACTCGACTTTTGAATGTAGTGTTGACTTCTTGAGGATCATGGGATGTTTGTATATTTTGTAACAGTTGTGTATGAGTCTCTCAATTCTCCTTAGAATAAAAAGATGAATCTCATCATTCAGTCACTGATGAAAAAGGGTCAATATTACAGAAGATGCTCAAAAAGCAAAGATTGTGAAGGAGTTACACCATTAAACTGTCCACAGGTCTTCAGAAAAATCCTTCAGGCAACAGTTTGATCAACAACTATTTCAAGACATAAAAATTTTCACTGATGGAACAGGTAACGTCGTACAGTATGTTTAGTCTTGAACTGGCTTACTTTTATAAATGTAGATAATTATGTGTTAAAAACTTTATGAAAATGTCTGTTATGTGAAATAACAGGGCAGTAATAATTCAAAAACTAATGTACTTTTCATACATTTTCAACATTTTCTCTGCAAGGGGTGTGTAAACTTTTGACCACAACTCTACAGTATATTGGATTTTCAACTTTTCATTTTAATTTTGATGCCAGCAACATTTGGCATATTAACATAAAAATTAGATTAGATTTAGATTAGATTCAACTTTATTGTCATTACACATATACAAGTACAGTGTAACGAAATGTAGTTTAGGTCTAACCAGAAGTGCAATTAGCAAGTGCAGATATACAGTGTGAATAAATACAGAATACAATTTTAGGGAAATACTATACAAATGTTGTATGAAAATATGACAGTCGGTATGTACTATGAACAATATATACAGAAGGCTATATACTGTGAACATTAATGTACAGGTGGTTATGAACAGATAACAATATAGACTATACAATAGTGAAAGTGACTTGAGTGTGCATTAATTACAGACATTAGCTATTAAAGTTACAGTGCAGTAGATGAGTTAATGCGGTTATTAATGGTACGGTGCAGTACATGAGTTAATGCAGTTATTGAAGTTATAGTGCAATACATGAGTAGATGCAGATAATACAGTTACAGTGTATTAGATGAGTTAGTGCAGTTATTGAAGTTACAGTGCAGTAGATGCGTTAATGTGGTATTAAGGTTACAGTGCAGTAGATGCGTTAATGCGGTTATTAAGGTTACAGTGCAGTAGATGAGTTAATGCAGTTATTGAAGTTGCAGTGCAATAGATGAGTGGATGCAGATAGTTATGCAATAGATGCAATAGATGAGTTACAGTGCAGTAGATGAGTTAAAGCAGTTACGAAAGTAGTTTATTAGTGCAAATGAGCATTCAGTGTAATATTCCTGGTGTGCAAGTGAGCAGTATAGAGTGCAGATGATGCTGTGTGTGTGTAAACAGTCCGGTAGAGCAGATACATGAAGTACTGGTGTGTACAGTTCAGTCATGGATGCAGCCCTGTTATGCAATGTAAACAATGTAGTAGCAGCATTAAAGTTAAAGTTATGAGGGTTAGTGGAATCAGTGGGGAGCAGAGTTCAATAATGAAACAGCTCTGGGAAAAAAGCTGTTTCCTAGTCTGCTGGTTCTTATCCGGAGGCACCTGAAGCGCCTACCAGAAGGCAGGAGAGTAAACAGTCTATGAGCGGGGTGAGAGGAGTCCTTGAGAATGCTGCGAGCTCGACGCAGACAGCGTTTCCTCTGGATGTCCTCAATGGAAGGGAGTGTAGTCCCTGTGATGCGCTGGGCTGTTTTCACCACCCGCTGCAGTGCCTTGCGCTCAGCAACAGAACAGTTCCCGTACCAGACTGTGACACAGTTGGTCAGGATGCTCTCTATCGTGCAGCGATAGAAGTTCACCAGGATAGTTGAAGACAGTTGGTTCTTCTTCAGTGTCCTCAGAAAGAAGAGACGCTGGTGAGCCTTCTTGACCAGGCATGAGGTGTTGGTGGTCCAGGACAGGTCCTCCGAAATATGGGTCCCCAGGAACTTAAAACTGGAAACACGTTCAACAGCCATCCCATTAATGTGGATGGGGTCGTGTGTGCCTCCTTTCGCCTTCCTGAAGTCCACGATGATCTCCTTTGTCTTGGAGGTGTTAAGGAGCAGGTTGTTGTCTGAGCACCATGTGGCCAGGTGCCGTACCTCCTCCCTGTAAGCAGTCTCATCGTTGTTGCTGATGAGACCAATCAC
This sequence comes from Triplophysa tibetana, assembly GCA_008369825.1. Taxonomy (NCBI): domain Eukaryota; kingdom Metazoa; phylum Chordata; class Actinopteri; order Cypriniformes; family Nemacheilidae; genus Triplophysa; species Triplophysa tibetana. Next base: position 27,269,038 of record CM017913.1, on the reverse strand, counting down.
TGTAGTATCGTCTGCGAACTTGATGAAGGAGTTAGATCCATTCACAGGTCTGCAGTCGAGTGTGAAAAGGGAGTAGAGAAAGGGGCTCAGCACGCAGCCCTGTGGTACACCAGTGTTGAGGGTGATGGTGGTGGAGCAGATGTCGCCTAACCTAACAAGCTGAGGCCGGTTCGTCAGGAAATCCATAATCCAGTTGCAGGTTGAATTGTTAATGCCTAGTGTGGCAAGGGGGGCGTGGTCTGACACGGTCTGCGGCAGAGAGGCGTGTCGGGAGAACGACGGTAAGTAAGCAGATCAACGGTTTTGTGAAAACACCTGCTTCTCATTCTAGTAATTGGCGAGGAGACGCTATAAAACGGATCGACAGATCCAGAGGCGGAGAGAGAGAGAGGCTGGGAAGACGAGTGTGTGTGCCGGAGCCAAGAGACGTTGCGTCCAAAGGACTTATCAGAAAGAATCTACGATCCAGAAAGATTGTGTATGACTTTGATTTTGAAACCCGGAAGTGAATACCCGGAAGTACTTTTGGAAATAAAAGATTGTTACAGTTTTCCCAGCCACGCCGACCCCGACTCCTTTCTTCCTTCCATTATTTGAACTTGTTTACACCTAGGTTTCCAAGTTTGAAGATTAGCTTGGAAGGGATGACGGTATTGAATGCAGAGCTGAAGTCTACAAACAGCATGCGTGCATAAGTGTCCTTATTGTCCAGATGTGTGAGCACAGAGTCCAGCGCCATGGACACTGCATCATCTGTGCTCCTATTGCTACGGTAGGCAAATTGGTATGGGTCCAGTGTGGATGGTAGAGAGTCTTTCAGGTGTGACAGGACCAGCCGCTCGAAGCACTTCATAACAATGGGTGTGAGTGCTACAGGGCGGTAGTCGTTCAGGCATGTCGGGCTGGAATGTTTTGGAATGGGAACAATGGAGGTGGATTTGAAACATGCTGGAACAACTGCTTGGGCGAGGGACAGGTTGAAGATATCCGTGAAGACCCCAGCGAGCTGAGCAGTCTGTTGTTTACTGATGGCTGCATGAAGTTCGTTCATAGCAAGCTTGGCATCAGCATCCGGTGGAATATAAGCTGCTGTTATAACGGTGGAAGTGAATTCCCGTGGCAGATAAAACGGTCTACATTTAACCATGAGAAACTCAAGGTTCGCCATGACGTGTGGGGTGCGTAGCATCGGGTGTTTTGACGATCTCAGGGACGAGTTGAATGTTGCTGATATAACTTCCGGGAATGCGCAAACCGACATCCAAAAGCTCCTGCCGGGTGTACGATGTGAAGGCACAACTGTTCTGTACGAACAGGCCCGAGATGAGCAAGAAAAACACTATATAATTGCTAAAACTGGAGAGACGCTGAGCCTCGCGATGTTCACGCGCCGCCATCTTGGTCACAAAATAATATGGGACATAGATAAAAAAACTCTTGGGTACTTCAAAAAGAAAAACAGTTCTCAGAACAATCTTTTAACAATCAGAACTTTCAATATACAGTACCAGTCGAAAGTTTGGAAACACATGACGGAAATGATTTTAAATATCTTAAAAATGTTTGAAATAACTTTTCCAGATAAAAATATTATTGTGCCAACGTAAGGTAGTGTTGATTTATTGTAGAGGCTTTTAGTCACAACATAATTGATAGTTACAAATGTGTAGTTCCATGGTTTTAATGAGTTAACTATTACTATAAAAGGTGAAAAAAACATAAGCATTTGCAAATTTGAACCAGTCCTGTATATTTAAAATATTTATGAAACAAAGATTGACCAACAAGGCCCAAAACTGATTGGCAGCTAAAATCCTATACCGAAAACTGCAGCTAGAGGTCTGGGCATCTCTACTGTCCCTGTCAATACTATGACCCTGATGGACTTACTAGTTTGAAGAATGGATGTTAATACAGGTGTTGGCCTCCTCAGCTCCAAAACACTCAAAGTGTTTACGTCAACCATCATTGCTGCTTCATTGGTGATGGAAAATGTGTAAACTTTGTGGCTTTAGTTGGTTCTGAGTCTTTTGAAAATTCAAGAAGTTGTTTTCCAAGTGTAATGCACACCCTCCGTCTGACTCCAGAACTCAGTAAAGGTGATTCCTCGTCTCTAAAAAAAAATTGTGAGAAAAAAATCCTTACAGTATTTTATATTTTCTTGACAATCGCCAAAACAAACTGTTTTTGGCTTTGAATTGTTTAATATACAGTAGAGAAAGCTCTATGGTGTCTCCTGTAAATATTAGGTAATGTTATTACACACTCAAATGCCTAAAATATAAAGAATGAGAGACCCAATTTGAAGAAATCCCTCTAGTTCTAAACCAAAGTGTGAAAGCAAAACATTCTTAGATTGGAGGCTAAACTTGCTAGATAAAATACTAATAATTTAATACAAGTACATTCATATTGCCTATGTTTAATGAAAATCTTTTGTAATGAAGAGTGGCATGTACAAGAGATTGGTCCTGCAATTACAAAACCAAAAAACAGTAACAGTAAAGTCAGTGGAGTTCATGTCATCCATACATAGTTGTCATAACTTATTATGAACTAGTGTTATTTGTATATGACATTTTAAACGATATAAAACTGATTCAAGGTTTATATGAAATGACATGAAACTACAGTGATGTTCACAACTGTCACGAAGACAACCAGAAATATCACCTTCTAACAACATCAAAGAAAGAAACGACACAAATCGAAGTTGCTGGCGTGTGAATGCACAAACTAAATGGTTACATTACACCCATATATTATATATGTATTTGTTTTAGTGTTTAGGGTACACACATAAGAGGCATACTACTCAAAAGTGTGAAAATGTTTGAATATCCATTTCTCCAGAAACCTACAAGCCACAATTAGCCCTAACAAAAAGAGAATAATAAAACAACTACAACAAAGAAACTCACCATTTGCCGGCGCTCTTGTGGAACCTGAAGTGAAGTCAGATATTCATGTTATCGTCTTGGTTACGTATGTAACCTCAGTTCCCTGATGGAGGGAAAGAGACGTTGTGTCGAGAACGACAGATGGGGTTCGTCCTTGAGAACCAATCAACTGTGACTACTATAGAAAAGGCCAATGAAATTTGGCGAATGAAATTTGCATGCCGGACTCCGCCCCCGGATATCCGGTATAAAAGGAAGCCGGCGTGCAGCATTCATTTACCTCTTGTTCTGAAGAGCCTGAGAGCCTCTCAAACTGCAACAGAAACGATACAGGTTTGTGGTATAAGGGACGACAGATGGGGTTATCTATGGAAAACGCCACAAACGCTGTATCGTGTCACAATCTCAGCGAAGCGACGGTAACAAGCCTGGGCGTGTCAGCTCGAAGCCTTCGTGAAACTTGTGACCTTCCAGTGTGGTGGTCGGGGGGTTCCAGAGCTTTCCTGGAGAAAGATGGGAACAGCCCTGACTGGTAACCTTTCACGGACGGGGCCTTAGCTCTCTACAGGCGAGAGGCCGTCCGGATCGGTTTACACCGGGAAAGCGCACTCTTTATCAGAGAAGCGCTGCAGAGGCCACCTCCTACCCGTGGGGAGGAATATGGTGGAGATAAGTATGGTCTCGTCCTAGGAGGAGAACGCATGGAACGTGCGGCCTGGGTAGTTAACCGCGAGGTGGAGGTCCACCTGGGGAAGCTCATGGGTTACCAAGTGTGGGAACCATAGTCATGAGGGTATGACAGACGGAACAGCCCGCGGTGGGGGTGTTACTGCGTCTGATAGCACAGGTCCTGTTAGAACTATGTGTGATAGGTCATGATATATCCCGGCCTAAGGGGGAAGGCTGCTCTGCCCAACCAACTCCCAGGAGGTGCTTGCTTAGTGATGGATGGAATGCCTGTTCTTAACCAGAGTCTGGGTAAGAAGGAAGGCTGGTGAGGTACCAATTTTCTTAGCCATGTGTTTGGGTAAGAAGAAAAGGGTAGATAGCACACTGACCCAACCTCGGGGAGGGTGGGAAGGTGCTTTCGCAGGCATACGCCCCCCCGGATGCCAGTCCTACATGTCGCCACGCAGGACGTGGGCTGACACCGCGTTTACGCGAAGGCTGTTAACCCTTGAGAAGGTGTTTGGGCGTAGCCCAACCCTCAGCTCTACAGATGTCTGCTAGAGAGGCGCTTCTGCCAGTGCCCAGGAGAGGCTAAACTCCGTGTGGAGTGAGCCCTGCTGCCAATGGGCATGGGAGAGTCTGAGATCGACCCAGTGCGCCAGCCTCTGCTTGGAGACAGCCTTCCCCTTCTGCTGTCCTCCAACACAAACAAGGAGCTGGCCAGAGCTAGTGCAGCTCTGCGTGCGGTCCAGGACACAACACGGATGGGGTTGGGTCTTCCTCCCCGATGGGGAGCGCCTGCAAGTCCACCACTTGGTCCCCGAAGGGAGAAGTGGGAAGTTTGGGCACGTATCCGGGCCTGGGTCTCAAGATAACGTGAGAGTTGCCAGGGCCGAATTTAAGGCAATCCGGGGACACAGAGAATGCTTGGAGGTCCCCTACCCTCTTGACTGAAGCGAACGCCAACAGGAGGGCCGTCTTACTCAGGTGAGGAAGATCAGAATCTCCGAGGGGCTCTCAAGAGGGTCTGGAGCGGAGATGAGGCGGGTTCCGCCCTCTCGTGCTCGTAGGAACCTGGTGACCAGACTGTGTTGCCCTCGAAACTTTCCAACAACTGAGTCGTGATGAGTGGCGGTAGCGACTACATACACTTCAGTGTGGAGGGGAGATGTTAGTCTCCAGTCTCGTGAGAAGGACAACACAATCCTGATCCAGCACCTCAGTGGATCCTGAGAGAGCAGGTCCTCTGTCAGGGGAATGGTTCAGGGGGAGTCGCTGTCCAGAGCATCAACTCTGAAGCCAAGTGTGGTTAAACCAGAGCGGTGTAACCAATAACACTTGGTGCTCCTCTTCCCTGACCTTGCACAGTGTCTGTGCAAGGAGGCTCCTGGGGGGGGAAGGTGTGCTTCCGCCCGTCCCGTGGTCAGCTGTGTGCTAGGGCATCCGTGCCGAGGGGGGCCTCGGTCAGGGAGTACCAAAGCAGACAATGGGTGGTGTCGTGGGAGGCAAAGAGGTCTATCTGTGCCTGTCCGAACAGCACCCAAATGAGCTGGACCGGGGGTGGAACCCGACTGGAGAGGCTCGGGAAGGCCGGACGGCACCGGCTGGAGAGGCTCGGGAAGGCCGGACGGGACCGGCTGGAGAGGCTCGGGAATGCCGGACTTGACCGGCTGGAAGAGCGGCTTGGACCGGGCTTGGTTCCGGCTCCTGGACCGGGCTTGGTTCCGGCTCCAGGAATGCCGGTTGCTGGACCGGGCTGGGTGCCGGTTGCTGGACCGGGCTGGGTGCCGGCTCCACTGGGGATCCTACGGCCAAGCGGGCCGCTCGGACCATCACCTCCCCACGGCGCCCCCCCAAAAAATAGTTGGGGTTTGACCCCACCGGACTCGGGACCACCGGACTTGGGACCACCTGGCTTCGGGCTGCCCTCCGGAGCTTCTTTCTCCCCCGCTTGCCAAGGGAACTGGTGGGCGGTGGAGTGGCTACAGGAGGTGAGGAGGAGGGCAGTGTGCCGAAGGTGAGAGCACCCACCACACGGTCTTCCGGAATCGTCTCCTTCCCCGTGGGAGAATCTGCCCCAGAAAGATCCCTGGACCACTGTCGCTCCAGCAAGGTTCTAACCAGGTCCTCAAATCTCTGGGGTTCTAGCTGCCGCATCTCAGCAGGCCACAGGGGCTCATCGAGGCAACTATTAAAAATAACTTTCTGTTCTACCTCGCTGAACCCCGAATAACGGGCTGTGTCCAGGAAGTCCATTACAAAGTCCTGGATGAGCTGCCCCTTCTGCTTAAAGCCAAACAGGACATGGCCTTGAAGGCTCCTTGATGCAGCCAAAGCTGCTTGCTGGGTTCGTTGAGGCTGGTTTATTCTGTCAGGATCGGGGATCGAACTCGGGTCTCTGGTGTGACGAGTCCCCGACTCCACCACTGAGCCACAGGAGAGGCACAACAGACAGTGCGGGAGAACCCGAATGCACTCAGGCACAGACGTAGGGGTTAACACAGGTTCCCTTTCTGTCGGTCTCTCGACGTGTGTCGAGAACGACAGATGGGGTTCGTTCTTGAGAACCTATCAACTCTGACTACTATAGAAAAGGCCAATGAAATTTGGCGAATGAAATTTGCATGCCGGCTCCGCCCCCGGATATCCGGTATAAAAGGAAGCTGGCGTGCAGCATTCATTTACCTTTTGTTCTTCAGAGCCATCGACTCATGAGCACAAAGCTAAAGAAAGATCTTCATCTTCTACTACTACAACTGCCGGATCTACGACCTGTCCCAGCGGATCATCCCTCCTGCAGCGATATTCCCCTGGGTGTCTCGGCGGTTCCAGTGGTGTCAGAGCTATTTCTAAACAGTCCTTTTCAGGACTCACACTCTACAGGGCGGCATGTCCCGCTGTTCTCTTGGGTGCGGTACCCTCATCGAGGTACCCTCATCGAGGAGGGGGACGAACACGAGCGCTGTGTTAGGTGTCTGGGCGTCCAGCATGTCTTCCTACGGGAACCAACCAACATCTCGTCTGCTACCCGGGCTGTGACATCTATGGCTAAGGCCCAGATCTCCGGTCCGGCTAGCGGCGTTAGTGATTTGGGGGATCCTGCGGCCGTAAACCTGCCAGCCAAGCGCTCACGGGCCGGCCACACCCCAACACGCTCTTTTGATCGTTCCCCAACCGGCGGTGGCCCACCGTCCGGATCCTCCTCTGCGCGTTCAGAAATGGACCGCAGGGCCGATGAGATGTCCATCGCAGCATCGGAGGGAGAGATGCCGGTATCCGATATTGACGAATCCGAGCTTCCCCCCCGGGGGGTTCAGCTCTTGAGGAAGGTAATTAACACAAACTAGGAAACAGGAGGGTAGGAACGATGACGCGACTCGGGGAGAGTATGGAAGGCCACAAGGTCCAAAACGTCTCTCCCCACATGAAACAGAGGATCCTGTATGATTCCACATCTAGACTAAGAAATACCTTACAGAATGAGGTGGAATCATGACAGAACCAATACCGGTGATAGAAGAACCAAGAAATGTTGATGAACGTGAAGTTGAAATGGAAATGGAAGGAGATAATAGGTTTGACGATTCGATAATTGAGGTTGTCATCGTAGATGATGAAGAGTAGATATAATTATGTTTATGTTTTTGTTTTTATTGAGGGTGATTGGTTTTGTTATGTTTTTATTACAAATCAGTCTGATTGATCTTTTACCTCAGAAAACCAGAAAACCACAAAAAAATACGCAAATGCAACTATCCTTTTATTAAAGATTTTGTATTAACCCCTTTTTCTACTTTATATTTTGTTCTTTAAGGGGACACAGGACTGCTTGTAAGACCGTTGGTCTGAAAGTGGCCATTGTGAGAATCTGGATTTCTACCTGTCCTCTACAAATATTGCATCTGTGTTTAATACAAAATTCATGTATCATATGTATTCTTTCATATTCATTCCTATTAGTATTAGCTTCTATTCATATAAGATGTGCCTTACTTTCTTGTGGTTTGAAGTGAAAAAAAAGTGAAAGTGACCTATTTGTCAGATATGGTGACCCATACCCGAAATGTGACCTCTGCATTTAACCCATCCAGTGACTAGTGAACATACGTACAGCAAGTGGTGAACACACGTACACCCGGAGCAGTGGGCAGCTATCAGTGCAGCGCCCGGGGAGCGTGTAGGGGTTAGGTGCCTTGCTCAAGGGCACCGCAATCGTTACCTGCCGGCCCTGAGGTTTAACCTCGTTGAAAGTTGTATCATGTCTTATGCTGTCATATGCTGATATAAGTATCTGTTGTCTCCATCTCAAGGTTCCTAATGATGTCAAGGGACAATTGTTTTGATGCTGTAATATTGAATACGTACTTTGTGATCATATCTGATTGTTCAGGAGGAATAAGACTAAACAGAAAGTCTGGTGATTTTCCACTCTGGTGGTTTTATATGACACCTCCTGTTTCAAGCATATTGTGACGGGTGAAGCAACGACACGTACACAAAAGAACAATATATCACCCCGGAGCGTATTTTTATTGAGACTAGTATGAGTTGCCACTGTGCTGGTTGTGCCAAGATGCTTGCTTCCGTGGTATCTTGGAGTGTACGTCCTCACTTCTTCCACGAAGTGGTAAGTATCCAGTTCCGTCCGTCTTTAGCTTTACTTCCGGGTTGTCCGGGTATATACTTCTTCCGTCTTCCTTCCTTCTTCTACACGTCAGAACCTGGGGGAATAAACAGTGACACGAACTCAGTGGCAGTCATACTACTGGAGACGTTGCTCACCTTCCTCGGTTTGGCAGCGGCTTATATAGCCGCTGAGAATCCGCATCAGGTGGTGACGAGCGGCAGCTGTGCCGCCCTGATTGTCTCCATCTCCATGACGACGCTAATAGCGCCAGGGGTGACTCGTCACACATATAAATATTAGTCCTTAATACAATAAACTTTGGACTCTGATTGAACAAGCACCTGGTGTCTGTGTCAAACTTTGTCTCCAGGCCTGCAAACTCTGTGTGTTCCGTCGACTAGACTCTTCAACCGTAGAATATTGTTTAGACAAGGGGACATGAGAATTTTACATTCCAACAAAGACCTAGACAAGGGGGACCGAAAAGTAATAATCTTACAGTTGGGGGCTCGTCTGTGAAAGGGGGGGAGAGACACCTCTCTTAGAACCAAGAGACCAAAGCATACCTGAGGCAAGTGCACCTGACGATCAGGCACAGACCTACATTAAAAGGGGTGAGTCCTTTTTTTCTTCTATACAGTTTTTTCTGGCTTAGAGAAATAAAACGCTTACCCTGTAGGATTCTTGTGATTTAATATTTCGTACAGACGAAATAGGGTTTTTTCAATTAATGTTAGTGGGATGTAAAAATCTCATTGTTGTGACAGCGCGGCTGGCAACAGTAATTAGTAAAATAATTATTAACACACGAATATGAATGGTTATGTAGTACTGATCACACTGTAATTTGGGATCGCGGTGTAAGCTTTGCTACTCAGAGGAAAGGCTTTGTTACTCAGAAAAAAATCTGTTTGATGTTTATTCTGAAAAAGATCAATTTATTCAAAGGTTGTATTAAATTGGGGAAATATATTATGGATATCACTGTTACTGCATGGTATATTGGAATATTATTATCAGGAAAAAGACGGTGAATTTAATATCACCCCAGATTACAATACAATACATGCAATATTGTTGAGACTGTCAGTTGATCGAACACGAGAGTTTTTTTTGGCTGCTATTTCTGTTTTGTCTGTATTGTTTTTTATCACTGCCATTTTTTGAAGTGTAAGATGGGGAATTCTGTTTCAAGGCCACTGCCGGGCGAAACGCCAGTCGCATTTATGTACAGAAATAATCAAGGCTTTTATACAGATCCGTATGTAGCAATCTCGCAGGATGGTCAGAGGGAATGAAACCGCAAATTGATATTCCCTATCCGAGGGACGGTTCATTTTCTGATGAGAATATGGCTTTGGCAAAGGGCTTGGTGAAAGAAGGTTGGGGAGACCCATTGTGGGATTATCCATACATGAATAAAGCTTATGCTGTATGGAAAACATGAAAAAGGTTTGCGACCAGGGTCCCGAAAAACCAAAAGTTGTTGCGTATGTTGCAAACCAAAATAGGTGGCCATTGGAAAAGCCACCCGCATACTCTGTCCCTTGCCAAAACCAGACTTTCCAAAACCAGACTTTCCCCTCTGCACCCCTGCCAACAGCAAAAAACATAATTTCCGCAAATCTTAACACTACAGGTCAGGAACAAACAGTCTATATTAAACCGCCTAAAACACCGGTGAAACAACTGTTTCTGTATATAAAAATCTGAATTCTGTATATAAATATCACCCATTATATTCAATAAACTTTGGACTCTGATTGAACTGCACATCTCTGTGTCTGGTCATTCTTGGTCTCCTGGATCCAGTAACTCTTAAGGTTCAATCGACTAGACTCTTCAACTTAGAAACATCAAACTTAGATACATGGGACAAGTAAGAAATAATCTTACAGATTTGGGGGCTCGTCTGTGAAAGGGGGAAGACATCATCTCTCTTAGAATCAAGAGACAAAAGCATCTCTGAGGCAAGCGCACCTGACGATCGGCACAGACCTACATTAAAGGGGTGAGTGTTTTTCTATACAGTTTTTTCTGGCTTAGAAATAAAACGCTTACCCTGTAGGATTCTGGTGATTCGTACAGACGAAATAGGGTTTTTTCACTTCATGTTAGTGGGAATTCGTTTTCTCATTGTTGTGACAGCGTGGCTGCCAACGGTAGTTTTAAATAATTATTAACGCACGAATATGAATGCAGTACTGATCACACTGTAACCTGGGATCGTGGTGTTAGCTGCTCAGAGGAAAAAAGGCTTTGTCACTCAGGAAAAATCTATTTGATGTTTATTCAAGGTTGGATCAAATTGGGGAAATATATTATTATTATCACTGTTACTGCATGATATATTGGAATATTGTTATCAGGAAAAAGACAGTGAATTTATTATCACCCCAAATCACAATACAATATATGCAATATTGTTGGAACTGTCAGTCGATCTAACACGAGAGTTTTTTGCTGCTATTGCTATTGATGTCTGTATTATTTGTATTACTGCCATTTTTGCCTGTGAAAGATGGGGAGTTCTTTTTCAAGGCCACTGCCGGGCGAAACGCCAGTCGCATTTATGTACAGAAATAATCAAGGCTTTTATACTGATCCGTATGTTAGCAATCTAGCAGGATGGTCAGAGGGAATGAAACCCCAGATTGATATTCCCTATCCGAGGAACCGGTTCATTTTCTGATGAGAATATGGTTTTGACAAAGGGCTTGATAAAAGAGGGGTGGGGAGACCCAATGTGGGATTATCCATACATGAATAAAGCTTATGCCGTATGGAAAGACATGAAAAAGGTTTGGGACCAGGGTCCCGAAAAACCAAAAATTGTTGCGTATGTCGCAAACCAAAATCGATGGCCGATAGAAAAGCCGCCCGCATATTCTGTCCTTTGCCAAAACCAGATTTATGCCTCTGCACCCCTGCCAACAGTAAAAATCACTACAGCTTCCGCAAAACTTAACCCTGCAGGTCAGGAACAAACAGTCGATTTTAAACCGCCTAGTAAAATACTGAAACAATTGATTGCTGATAACTCTGACGCAGCTAAAAAACCTCAAAATTCAATGGTTTGGGTCCAAGCTGGTAACATGATAAACGTCAGGCCAATGCGAATGTCTGACATGGAGGCCATTTGTAAAAGTTTGCCTTCTCCACAAGAAGCGGGGAAATATGTGTCGATTTTGCAAACGCACACGAAATATTCACATTTTACAGGTGCTGATTTCCGTGCGGTGTTGCTAAGAACACTGGAGAAAGATGTGACGGAAGAAATGTTGATAGAAAAATGTCCCACACTGTCAATAGATCATGATAAAAATCACAAGCACTGGTACGGCTGTAAACCCCACACGAGTTATTTTGGGAAACTTCTGCAAATGTTGAAGCGTTCTTTAAACAACTGAGAGTTTTTCTTGATAAGCGCTTAGGCAGTCAGCAAGACTTGTCATTCGCAGCAAGCACTAAACAGGCAGTGAGAGAATCTGCTGCTCAATTATTTGTTCGTTTTAAGAAAGCGTGGACTGAAGATTCTAAATTGCCATTAAACAATGACATAAAGCCTCTGTTTATTAATACTCTGTTGAATAATATGAATGCCAAACAAGCGCAACTGATCAGGATAACAACTTCTAATCTGCATGATATGACTTTAGATGCTTTGGGAAAACGCATCAGAGAGCTCGAAAGTTCTTGGTGGGTTTCCAATTAAATCGGAGGGGGCGATGTTTTCAGGTTTTCGAGGAAAAAGAAATAATGAACAGAATTTTGAAAATCCACAGCAGCCATACTCTGACCAAAAGAGGAAGCAAGATATAATATGTTTTAATTGCGGAAGAAGAGGCCACTACAGACGAGAGTGCAGACAGCTGTACAAGTCTGTGTCACCTCAGCCGACCTCTGGTAACACACACACACAGCAGAGAGAGCCACAGCGCAGTGAGCAGTGCAGACATGAGAACACTGGTGTCGAACATTCTTGCTCGATACAGGAGCAGATGCATCATCCATGACTTCTAATAGTTATGAGGGTCCCATAACTAATCAAATAATTCACTCTGTGGGAATTTCTGGAACTGACATTGCCTGTGCGGTCACACCCCCATTACAGGTCAGCGCAGATGATCTTAAACCATTTTATCACAAGTTCACAATTATTCCAGGTGCACCATTAAACCTTTTAGGCCGTGATATGATGCATAAATTAGGCATGGATATTAAGTTTACTGATCACAAGGTTGTTTTTTCTTTTCTGTCTAGTCTACAGGCATCTGTTGATCCTTTGCCAACAGGTGGACAGCCAGGCAGTTCACAAGCACCTGCCTCCGGTGGCAGCATGCCTACACGGGTGGAGTCCATGATTAACCCTTCGTTATGGTCTCAGCAAAAGGATGACACTGGTTTCATTGACATGGAACCTTATAGGGCTAAACTGAAAACTAACAAACCTGTCTACATTAAACAATACCCTTTGTCTAAAGATAAGGAATCAGGTATTACGCCTTTGATTGAAAATTTTGTCCAGCAGGGTGTCCTCGAACAAACACATTCACCATAAAACACACCAATTAATCCTATAGTGAAAGCTGATGGGAAAACGTGGAGATTAACTCAAAATTTAAGACCAATTAATCAGTTAGTTATACCAATCGCACCAATTGTGCCTGATGTATTGACTGTTATGAATTCAGTGCCACATTCGCACAAGTATTTCAAAGTAATTGATTTGTGTGCAGCTTTTTTCTCTGTACCTGTACACCCAGATACTCAGCCTTTGTTAGCTTTTACATTTAAAGGACAACAGTATTTGTGGAAACTCCTTGATCAGGGCTACGTAGACTCACCCGCTGTCTTTTCTGCAGCAGTGCACAGAACTTTGGCCTAAATGAATAATCTGTCTTCATCAGTTTGTGTTCTTCAGTTTGCAGATGACATCCTCGTGTCGGGGGAAATGGAGGAGGACTGTGAAAAAGCCTCTGTTATTGTTTGCAATGTACTTGCCGAGACAGGTTTCAAAGCTTCGAAGGAGGAAGCAGAAGTGATGTCATCCGTGCTAACCCGGGGATGCGTGGTTCCTAAGGTCTAACGCCTCGCTGCAGGGGTGGGGTGCAGTATGCAACAGGCACGCAGTAGCGGGCGCTGGACGGGCCCCCGTCTGCGCTGGCATGCAATTGCCTAGAGTTGTTGGACGTGCTGCTTGCGCTGAGAAGGCTCCGGCCTCTAGTGCAGGGCCAGCACGTGTTGGTCCTCAGGGACAGCACGACATTCGTATCGTACATCGCCAGGGTGGCGTACGCTCGTGGCAGCTAACACAACTTGCCCGACGCCTCCTCCTGTGGAGTTAGCAGGTGATCCGCTCCCTGCGGGACACACACATCCCAGGCAAACTGAACCAGACAGCCGACGCAATCTCTCGTCAGTATACGCCTTGCGGAGAGTGGCGACTCCACCCCCGGTCCAGCTCATTTGGGTGCTGTTCGGACATGCACGGATGCCCTGGCGCACAGCTGACCACGGGACGGGCGGAAGCACACCTTCCCCCCCCAGGAGCCTCCTTGCACAGACACTGGAGCACCGGAAGAGGAGCACAAGTGTTATTGGTTACACCGCACTGGTTTAACCACACTTGGCTTCAGGGTTGATGCTCTGGACAGCGACTCCCCCTGAACCATTCCCCTGACAGAGGACCTGCTCTCTCAGGGGAAGGACACGTTCTGGCATCCCAGATCAGACCTCTGGAACACCCATGTCTGGTCTCTAGACGGGACGAGAAGATCCTGAGATGGCTACTCCCCCTATAAGGCTGAGACCATCCCCCAAGCTAGGGCCCCAACTACTAGGCGGTTACATGCCTCTAGACGGCGCCTCTTCTCTTCCTGGTATCTTTCTTAACGAGAAAGATCCACTGAGGTGCTTAATCAGGATTGTGTTGTCCTTCTCACGAGACTGGAGACTAACATCTCCCCTCCCCACTGAAGTGTATGTAGTCGCTATCGCCACTCATCACGAACCAGTTGTGGAAAGTTTCTAGGGCAACACGACCTGGTCACCAGGTTCCAAAGGGGTGCGAGAGGGCGGAACCCGCTTCATCTCCGCTCCATACCCTCTTGAGAGCCCCTTGGAGGTTCCGATCTTCCTCACCTGAGTAGAACGGTCCCCCTGTTGGCGCTCGCTTCCTTCAAGAGGGTAGGGGACATCCAAGCATTCTCTGTGTCCCCGGATTGCCTTGAATTCGGTACTGGTACTCTCACGTTATCCTGAGACCCAGGCCCGGATACGTGCCCAAAGTTCCCACTACTCCCCTTCGGGACCAAGTGATGAACTTGCAGGCGCTCCCCATCGGGGAGGAAGACCCAACCCCATCCGTGTTGTGTCCTGGACCGCAAGCAGAGCTTCAGTAGCTCTGACCAGCTCCTTGTCTGTATTGGAGGACAGCCGAAGGGGAAGGCTGTCTCCAAGCGCACTGGGTCGTGGATGCCGTTACGACGGCATTCCGATTTCAGAATCTCCCATGCCCAGTGGCAGTGAGGGCTCACTCCACACGGAGTTTAGCCACCTCCTGGGCACTGGCAGAAGCGCCTCTCTAGCAGACATCTCTAGAGCTGCGGGTTGGGCTACGCCCAAACACCTTCGCAAGGGTTAACAGCCTTTGCGTAAACCCGGTGTCAGCCTACGTCCTGCGTGGACACATGTAGGACTGTCATCTGGGGGGGCGTGTGCCTGCGAAAGCACCTTCCCACCCTCCAAGAGGTTGGGTCAGTGTGCAATCTACCCTTTTCTTCTTACCCAAACACATGGCTAAGAATATTAGTACCTCACCAACCTTCCTTCTTACCCAGACACTCGTTAAGAACAGGCATTCCATCCATCACTAAGCAAGCACCCCCTGGGGGTTGGCTGGGCAGAGCAGCCTTCCCCCTTAGGCCAGGATACCATATGACCTATCACACATAGTTCTAACCGGACCTGGTGCCATCAGACGCAGCAACACCCCCTCCGCGGGCTGTTACATCTGCTATACCCTCATGACTATGGTTCCCACACATGATAACTCAACTCAACTCAACTTTATTTATATAGCGCTTTTACAATTTTCATTGTTACAAAGCAGCTGTACATGAGACACATTGAATACAAGTTAAAAACTAAAGGCATATACCTGTAAAAACAAGAAAAAGGTGAAGACAACAAAGACAGACATACAAATGCTCCACACACACAATATGCAAACATACATACACACACACACATTGACATAGACGCACACACACACACAGTGAAAGCACACATTGGCGATAAAGGAGAAAGAACCACAGGTCAAATATTAAACGGACTATAAATTCTTATGTGCAATATTAATTATGTCTAATTTCTGAATTCTAAAGCAGCCCCCCCAGCCAGGCAGATAGTGCAAAACAATATGCAAACGGTGGTGAGGAACCCAAAACTCCCATCGAGAAAAAAAACCTCAGGAGAACCCAGGCCCAACCAGGGGATTCCAGTTCCCCTCTGGCAAAAGCTGCTGCCTCTGCACAAGCTCAACAGTTCTTGCACAACAAGGCTAAATAAAAATAAAAAATGATAGATTTAAGATTATCATTAACAATCTAATAACATTTGAAATGTTGTAGGAAAATCAAAGTTGTGGCGTCCTTTATCCAGCTCTATCCTCTTAGCTCTTGTCAGGTCACCGCTTCCCATTCTCAGCTCTGCCATCAGGTGTGGGCATGAACTGCATCCTGCGGTAACCTTGGAACAAAGAGACAAGACTGGCTGAGAGTAGAGTACTGTTCTGCACTCTTTGATGCAACAAGTACATCATTTGTTGTCGGATGTGTTCCTGGTTCCGGTTGATCTAAATAATGCAGCCTAAATCCTCTGAGGATTAATATCATGGAGGTGTAGTGTATGCAAGATTAAAAAGATGAGTCTTTAGTCTAGATTTAAACTGACAGAGTGTGTCTGCCTCCCGGACCGTGCAGGGAAGAATATTCCAAAGTTTAGGCGCTAGATAAGAAAAGGATCTACCACCTGCACTTGATTTTGAAATTCTAGGTATTACCAACTGACAGGACGCCTGAGAGCGTAATGTACGTTGAGGTCTGTAATACAATAGAAGTTCATTCAAATACTGCGGCGCTAGACCATGTAGGGCTTTATAGGTAATAAGCAAGATCTTAAAGTTAATGCGATGCTTTATAGGTAACCAGTGCAAGGTTGACAGAACCGGGGTTATATGCTCATACTTTTTTGTACGTGTAAGAACTCGAGCTGCCGCGTTTTGAACAAGTTGCAGTTTTTGTAATAGGCCTGCAGGGCATCCACCTAGAAGTGCATTACAATAATCTAGTCTTGATGTCATGAATGCATGAATTAATTTCTCTGCATCTGACAGTGACAGCATATGACGTAGTTTAGATATATTCTTAAGATGGAAAAATGCAATTTTACAGGTGTTGGCGACATGGCTTTCAAATGACAGAGTACTATCGAATACAACGCCAAGATTCTTAGCTGATGACGAGGATTTTATGGAGCATCCATCAATCGTTAAGCAGTATTCTTTGTTGTTACGTATAGCGGTTTTCGGTCCAGTAAGTAACACTTCTGTTTTGTCCGAGTTTAGTAATAAAAAATTGTTACTCATCCACATTTTTAAGTCGTAACCCATGAGCTTCCCCAGGTGGACCTCCACCTCACGGTTAACTACCCAGTCCGCACGTTCCATGCGTTCTCCTCCAAGGACGAGACCATACTTATCTCCACCATATTCCTCCCCACGGGTAGGAGGTGGCCTCTGCAGCGCTTCTCTGATTAAGAGTCGCGCTCACCCGGTGTAAACCCGAGCCGGACGGCCTCTCGCCTGTAGAGAGCTAAGGCCCCGTCTGTGAAAGGTCACCGGTCAGGGCTGTACCCATCTTTCCCAGAAAGCTCACCACACTGGAAGGTTACAAATTTCACGAAAGCTTCGAGCTGACATGCCCAGGCTTGTTACCGTCGCTTCGTTGAGATTGTGATGCGATACAGCGTTTGTGGCGTTTTCCATAGGTAACCCCATCTGTCGTTCTCGACACAACGTCGAGAGACTGACAGAAAGGGAACGTATGTAACCTAGGTTCCCTGATGGAGGGAACGAGACGTTGTGTCCCTTATGCCACAAACACGTATCGTATTCTGCTGCAGTCGTGAGAGGCTCTCAGGCTCTTCAGAACAAGAGGTAAATGAATGCTGCACGCCGGCTTCCTTTTATACCGGATATCCGGGGGCGGAGCCCGGCATGCAAATTTCATTGGCCTTTTCTTAGTAGTCAGAGTTGATTGGTTCTCAAGGGCGAACCCCATCTCTCGTTCTCGACACAACGTCTCGTTCCCTCCATCAGGGAACCGAGGTTACATACCTAACCAAGACGTTTCTATATTGAGAGATGACATTTTCAGCATCCACTAATTCCTGCCATTTTACATTAAAAAAATTAAGGTACAAATATGTAAGGGACAAATATGTAAGGGACAAATATGTACCTTACACCTCGGAAAGCCCACAATGTACAAAAGAAGGTGCATACTTGTACCTTAAAGATACATTTTTGTACTTTTAAGGGTACAGAAGAAGCACTATGAAGTAGAACCAAGGGCAACCTTGACTATTTAGAATATGTCCATGTACAAAGAAAAGTAGCACACCACACTAGACTCTGGACACGGGATAGTATTTCACAAGTTGCTCTTTTTATACTTTCTAACAACAATTGTTGACCACGGTGCTGAACAACATATCAAAAACCTTCAAAAAAAAAACAATGACAAAATGACAGATTACACACATGCTAAGGAAAATAGATATGTTTAGAGCTTTCCATTGCAATCATACCGTAGAAGCACTTGTAATGTAAACAGATAAACTGTTTCAGAGCTTCGGTGCATCAAAGGAAAAAGCACGGTCACGGTAATCTGCTTAAAACATTGCTTATACAGCAAAACCTTACTGATAACAGCACTATAAAGTCTCATCTTTATGTCAGCATGATTGAAATGGCACAAAAAATCGTACTTATGTTAATTTACATTTCTATTTCAAACATGTAGTAATAAATTATTCACATTACGATACTAAATGAAATGAAAAACCTGTTTCCACAAAAATATGTGTGTGACCATGTGGCATGGACTGTATGGTTTAGGTATAGAGTATGTTACGTTTTTTGGAAGTGTTTCTTTTAAATCATATTGTATTAACTTCGACATAGGGAAAATGTGTTTCCCTATAACGTTGTATCCAGCGTGCTACGAAGAATCTCATGGTAGGCTACACCTTAACTGATGTTACACCGTTTTCAGGTTTGTTTTCCGAATCATACCTTAGGAGGTTACTTTTTTACGTACCAAGTAAACAGATTCTGTCCATGGCGGAAGCGCTGATTTAATGGATATCGATCATTCGCCAATCAATCATTGATTGATTAAATCTATACAGGGACTGCTACACTGTGTTATGTGAGGTGGCGTTTTTTAACAAGGAAGCACAGAAGAAACTCGTGGGATAAAAATAAACAAAATTGCACACTAATTACAACCTTGGATATTATTTAATCATAAAATGAGTGGGCGAACCGGCAATATCATGGCCAAATATATCCCGGAGAACACATAACCAGCTATAGCAGCAAAAAAAGAGTTGAATTTAGGCCCTGCTCAGTTGATTTTGTCTTCACAACGTTACACCAACACGATTCAAAATGTATTTGCTGCCGAGTCATGTTTAGTTTTATAAAAGTATAAGTGCAGCATAAATTGTAAACAGGTTTTCACTAAATGAACTTAATTTCCTCGCGGATCGCGGCATTTTTGACTAAATAATCTATATTTACTATCTTATTTATAGACTGCGATGTGAAGAAGTTTTTTTTCCACAGGGTGAAGTCTTAACATTGATAAGGATAGATAGGAGTGCTCCAGGTCAACCTTAGGAACGTGTGATGTACAGAAGGTATACTTAACTAAGAATCTTTTGGGAAGCACATATTAACGATAAGGTTCATCTTAAGGTATATAACCGTTCGCTGTAAATTACAGGCACGATATACAAAACCATTGCTCATTTACTGGTGGCACATTCATGTTGAGGCACCCCACATGATACCATCTCTGGCATATTTCACATTGGATCTGGAGAATAAAAATGTGACAGGTTTATTTAGTACAGTTTGTGAAATTACTATTGTATTTGTGAGCAGTGTCTGTCTAGCAGTCCACACAACGAGCAGTAGTCCTCTTTGGACACTGCAAATATTTGAGTATACATGGAATTTCACCTCATCATTGTACCGTATAAAATGGATACTGATGCTTGAAAATTCTTCATACCTGATGCCAACAAAATGTCTTTTGCCATAAGTCTCCATGTGGTGGCGCATCATGCTGTCACTGGATGGTATTTTAATGCTGATAGGAAGGTTCGGAAAGTCTTCCACCACCTGCTTGGCGATCTAGAAGGACAAGAGTGACCGTTCATGTATGCAGTGCCATACGGAGAAACGTGAGAACAATGTAAAACATTTTCATCAGTGCATGCACCATCATAACAAAGACACCTCAGCCTGTAATGAATGGTAAATTGTGTTTGGCATCCACTTGATGTCCACCCATTCTTCTATTCCATGCTCAGTGCGTCTCATTTCGAAATAGTCTCTGGTGAAGAAAAATGTAATGTGAGTATCATGGCAGTCTTCATTAACACCATCTACACAACTTTAATATTATTTTAGCTTTTTGGTTAAACCCTTTGGAAAATATTTCACCACAGATGTGTCATACCCAAATTTTTTACATGCCTCCGCGGCTGCCCCGAAATCATTGGTGTCATTTTGGGGGTTAAGCATGCAAAAGGTGTTGCTTATAGCATGTAGATACTACATTGAAAAAATTAGAATAAAATATGAATTACTTACATAATTTCAGATTAAAATTAAATGGAATATTTGTGTAATTGTTCCTTTTCTGCACTACTTACCACAACCCTCCAATGTGTGCCTGAGGTATTTATCGCAGCGATATCAAAATCATTCAAGTTGACCTGTTTTACATGAATGTATACAATATTCTTTGTGTTCTTTGCAAGAAAAAATGCAGAATCATAAGTAGTTGCACTCACTATATTTAAGCCTTGTCGTACCATGCGTTGACTTGGGCCATTGAAAATGACTTTTGCAGTGTTATTTGGAGAGGTAGGCTGTGAAATAGTTGCATAACAATTGTATTTTTAAATCAGATCATGCTCAATACTACATGTTGTACCGAACCAACTTAAGTAATGTTAATACAGTTTATACACTTGTTCCCATATTTCCAGACAATTGAATGCTATTTGAGGACTGTCCTTAATAACACGAAAGCAAATGTGTGCCAGCATCCAGTTATGAGGCTTCAGTGACTGGAATTCTCTGTGATGTAATGTGTATTCCAGATTGTGGCTTGGGGTCTTTACAATGGCTACAATCAGTTCTGTGAGAGACTTGTTGTTCCATAGAATCTCAACCTTAAATAACATGAGCTTCACACAGTAAATAATTGCTTTAAGGGCAATATGAAGAGTTTGGTTATAAAATCATATAACTCAGTTTTTTCCCACAAATCATGTATTTCTTTTTTTGATTGTGTTTTGATTGTGTTTTATTGTGTTACTTAGTGGTATTTTTTTACATATAATGCCGTACATCAAAACTGCAGTTTGATTGATATGAATGGGTTTGCTGAATAAAAATATATATTTGTATTATTTCATCAGATTTTTATCTCATTTTGGAACCAAACTGTTCATATGCAATAAACGCTTCAACTTGCTTTTATGACTTTATCAGCTCTTCCTCTACAGTGAGTTCCTCTACAATAACTTTACTTGGGTGTTGTCCATCACCTCTCTTTGGCATGGCGAGACAGGTCTTGAACTTTTTCTGCTCTTTGTCACATCCTTTGGGATCTTTTTTCTTTTCTTGGGAACAGGTCTGCTTGCTGGAACTGTGGCTGGGTGACCTTCTTCATTTTTTCCCTTCCAAGTTTCTTGACACTGATCAAGGTTCGTTGGTACCAGTGGTTTCTGCAATAACACTAGCGGAAGGTTTTGTTGAATGATGTGCTCTGTATATCTTGCATGCAGATACATTTCTCTCAAAAAGTTTCCTGATCTGAAGTTTGTTTTGATCTGCATTATGGAATGTTTAACAATTCCAAACCATGTTTCAACGTGACAGTTGGTGTCTCTTGTATTTTGTGACTCGTTTGTTTAGATCATGTCCTCTTCATTTGGCACATGTCTCTTCTCAGGTCTCCCAAAAGCAAACCACTCCAAAGTGGTAAAATGGCTAGGTAGGTGTCAAAGAGCACATTGAGGATGCCAGGACAAAAGTAAGGATTGTCTATGAAGGCATTACAATGCCAAAAAGAAACGAGCGCACTGCTGATGCTGGCTGCACGCGGCGAATAACTTCCGCGAGAGGACAACGGATCTACACACGAGGAAACGGGATCCCGCGAGCTCGTTTGAAACCTTCGCGCGCGCATGGCATCCAATGTGGGCGCAAAACAAGCCCTCGCGCGCGCATGACATCGTCTGTGCGCGCAATGAAAGCACTCGCGCGCGAAGGACCCAAAAATTCAGTCTCGCGCTCTCGCCTGCTGCTCTTGCTCGCGCGAGCATTTTTACTTTTGGCAGTCGCGGGGCGGGACTTGCTGTTTGGGTGTAACCTCAAACGTCATTGGTTACTTCCTGTTTTCAGGAAGTCATTTGTGATTGGAGCTCCATATCATCAATCTCAAGCTTTTAGACAGTCCCTTAAAAGAATATATTGTGCTATGATAAGATCGGCCATTGATTATGGCAGTATTGTATATAGCTCTGTATGTAAAACACAACTTTTAAAAGTAAAGGCAATACAATCACAAGCAATGAAAATTTGTTGCGGAGCTCGTAGATCATCACCATTATCAACAGTTCATGTAGAGATGAGAGAGATGCCTCAAGAAATCTGTAGGCTCAAGTTAAGGATCCAGTTAAAAATGGTTTTGAAGGACTATTGGGAATATGAGTATAAAAAGTTGTCACGCTCTGTATCAAAGGCCAATGAGGAAGCACAGAAAATGGGTTTAAGTGACATACATATTGCCCCTACAGTGGCTAGGTCAACCATTCCTTGGCTCTTCCCAACGCCTTTGATTGATATCCAATTGCATAAAGAAAAACATAACAATGAAACAAGTGTATTAGAAAGTTCATGGATCATATTTTTGTATTTACTGCAGAACGAATAGCTATCGTGTTGGCACTTCAGTGGATAGAAGAAATACAACCAACAAAGACAGTAATATGCAAAGATTCTCTTTCAGCAAGAAACAGTTTGTCATGTAGAAAATCATTAGCAAGACTGTTAATTAATTAATTAGCATTAATTAATGCAAAGTCTTTTTAGAATAAGACCGTATGGACTTCTAGTAAATTTTATGTGGGTACCATCACATATGGGTGTGAAAGGAAATGAGGAGGCTGATCATGTGGCTGAACAGGCTTTAAATCATTCTCAAATAGACATTGAAGTGACATTATGTAAAACAGAAATAAAAGTGATTATAGCGAAAGAAGTACAAGAAATATGGCAAAAAGAATGGGAAGAAGGAAAAAAAGGTAGACATTTATATGGCATACAAGAGAAAATTGGTTCAGAGAGATGAAGATTAGGAAACAGTAAGGGGATGTATTAATAACAATAATTCGTATTGGACATTGTTTATTAAATCAATACTTGCATAGAATAGGAAAACATGAGAATGGAAGTTGTGACAAATGTGGGTTAACAGAACATGTAGAACATGTGCTGAGAAAATGTGAGGCTTATGGAGATGGTGGTCTAGTGGGTTAAACCACTGAACTGGCAATCAGAAGGTTGCTGGTTCGATCCCAGCAGCCACCACCAGTGTTGTCCTTGAGCAAGACACTTTACTCCATGTTGCTCCAGGGGGATTGTCCCTGTAATAAGTCCACTGTAAGTCGCTTTGGATAAAAGCGTCTGCCAAATGACTAAATGTAAATGTAATGAAAGAAAACATTTCCAACTAAATCAAGCTTTAACAAATAAATGATTTGTCAATCCAGGTTTTGTTAGGTGACGACAAAAACAATCAAGAACATATCGAGAATTAGTTTTTTTATTTTATAAGTAACAGGATTGATTAATAGGATATAGGATGCTGTTCTTGTTTATTTTTATATATATATATATATATATATATATATATTTTAAAATAAGTAGCTTTTGTTTCTAAACTTCCTAGTCATTGGGCGCTTCATACTCCTTTCCAGTAAGTGGCGGGAATGCAGCTTTTAAGTTGGTTTGGAACCAATGACGTTTGAGGTTACACCCAAACAGCAAGTCCCGCCCCGCGACTGCCAAAAATAAAAATGCTCGCTCGAGCAAAAGCAGCAGGCGAGAGCGCGAGACTGAATATGCGCGTCCTTCGCGCGCGAGTGCTTTCATTGCGTGCACAGAAGATGTCATGCGCGCGCGAGGGCTTGTATTGCGCGCACATTGGATGCCATGCGCGCGCGAAGGTTTCAAACGAGCTCGCGGGATCCCGTTTCCTCTCGTGTAGATCCGTTGTCCTCTCGCGGAAGTTATTCGCCGCGCACATCCGGCATCAGCAGTGCGCTCGTTTCTTTTTGGCATTGTAATGCCTTCATAATTGTCCACTTGGCAGAGGACCACTTGGCCACTTTGCCACTTGGTCTTGAATTTACACTCTCCAGAATAGTCAAACTATCTTTGACACTTGTTGTGTTTTGAGGGTTGGCAAGCTGAGTGCATAGTGCATTGAACACAACACTTGATTCATTCATGGAGCTGGCATTTTGAAGTATTGCCAATGCAAAAGTGGTAAAGTCTCCCAGACCTTTGTCTTGTGTCTGCCTTTAGATTGCCTGTCTGACAGCTTTTAAAACATGTGCAAAGCACATGAGCGGGACAGTACATGACTTCATGTCCTCCCATGACTTTTTCCCTGTGCACAACTCATAAGCTATGTTGAGGTAAGACATGATGTTCTCTTTGTTGAAAGCAAGAAGTACACTTTGAATTAAAGCCCAGCTGTAATCGGTCTCTATCTGGTGTACCCTCACTTTTGTGTATTTTGTTATTTGCAGTACAAATTGCATGAGCCAGAATGTAATAGGTGGTACTGAATGATCATTGGACAGCAACTCACAAACGGGAAGTGGTGGTGCACCTACACCATTTCCTGGAAGAACAAGTGCATAGTAGAGTACACGCTTTGGCTGGTTGGACATTTTTGACACAACTCCCCCAGTGGCATCAAGATAGAGGGACACCGGCAACTTGCTGCGCAAATGTTCCACAAGAATGTTGATGCCAAGCTCTGTGTACAAATGGACAAGAAATGGCTTCATACTAAAAAGCTGTATGTAGCCTGGTATGTGGTAATAGTTTGAGTCGTATTCTCCAAGTATTAATTGCATTAGGTATACATCCATCAGCATGTCTTGGTGGAAATACTAATTTCTTCTCACTTAGAAGCTGATTACTTTCTGTCATGACTTGTAGGGAAAACAGAGGGTCGGAGACTCAATTGCAGGAAATCTGTTTATTTGGTACAGTCCACAAAGAAAGAAGAGGAGAATCGAGGTCTGAGTCTCTTTGTGAGTACGTGGGAAGAAGCCTCTACCCACCGGCACTCACGGTAAGAATCGGAGAATAATCCGAACTCTATCTCTTGAGTCTTCCAGGAGCGAACGTTCAGCGGGGAGGAGTCTTGACCCGCCGGTTGAATCCAGACGCGCCTGACGTTCTTTACTGAAGAGGTGCTGGTAGTGGGAAGAGCGGAGATCCGGAGCGTCAGAGAACACTAGGAGGTATAGGTAGAAATAATAACGAGACAAAAACACTGGAGCTGTGACGAATCCGAGAAGCGGAACTATAGAGTAACTAAGATAATTTAACAAGACTTTAACAGTGCTAAACACGCTAGACTGAGGCAGTCAGAACTGGCATAACCTCTACAGATGATCCAGAATGCTGCGGCAAGAGTCATCTTTAATGAACCGAAGAGAGCACACGTTACTCCTCTACTCATTAAGCTACATTGGCTCCCTATAGTCGCTCGCATCAAATTCAAGATTCTGCTCCTGGCCTACAAGACCACCACTGGTTTGGCACCACCTTATCTTCACTCACAACTGCAGACATATGTACCCGCCAGATCCCTACGCTCTGCAAACGAACGACGTCTTGTGGTGCCATCCCATAAAGGTAGAAAGTCTCTCTCGCGCACCTTCTCCGGATCTGTTCCACCTATGTGGAATGATCTGCCTGCTGCTACAAGATCTGCAGATTCTGTAGCAATCTTTAAGAAACGCCTGAAAACCCATCTCTTCCGCCAACATCTTACTGTTCTGTCTCAAGTTTCTTCTCTACTCTTTTCTTCTCTACTCTTTTCTTCTCTACTCTTTTTTTCTCTACTCGTTTCTTCTGTACTCAAAAAAAAAAAAAAAATGTATGATTGAATGTTTCTGTATACTGTGTTAGACTATATGAAACCTCTTCTTTTTGATTGTACTTATGCTCTTGTTGTACTTATGCTGTCCTAATTGCTTCCATTACCTACCCCACTTGTAAGTCGCTTTGGATAAAAGCGTCTGCTAAATGACTAAATGTAAATGTAAATGTAAATGCATATAACACGCAACGGTCTGACACAGGACGACAGCAAAAGCGGGATTTAAATAGAGGGGATCAATCAGCGGGAAATAATCACAAGGGAGTAAATAATGAGGAACCAGAGGAGAGTACTAATGGGAACAAGCTACAGGAGTGCGGGTGATGAGGTGATGGAAACCCGGGGAGAGGAAAGCCTGATGAGGAGACACGAGGGGCGGGGCCAGTGACGTAGACAACAAACATGTGGAGGGTAACAGAGCGAATCTCCACGAATAGACAAAACAAAACACACACAAGAACATGACAAGACTGAGATCCTGACAACTTTCAGCACATTTTTGTCGGGACAGTCAGTCATGTTCCCAAGTAAGATCTGATCGGTGTTCAGATCATTGGTGTTGATCGCTGTGTGATGTAAAAACAGTGACTGGGGCCATGGTCCAATGCTTTTGCCATTTTACCTCTTTTTAGGTAGGTTGTTGGCCTGCTCTTTGTCTCAGAGAGTTTGTGTAGTATATGCATAGAGATTTTCACGTCTTCATCCTCGGAAGCAGGTTTTTCTTTCATTTCGAAAGCGTACTTGGCAGTGCAAAAAGGGAACATACAGTCTGCTGAAGCATGTAAATATGGAAGGTTTCTTTTCCTGCTCTGATCAACCTTCACATGTTGATACTGAAATGACAGAGGACAGCTTGGATTTTGTTTTTTAAAGCTGTCATACATAAATTGTGTCCAATGTGGTCTCAATTTTGAAGATCCTGTTAGTGGTTTGATCATATTTCAAATCCTTTTCCTCAGAGAATGAGAAAATGAGCCAGTAAAAGTCTGTGATCCGAAATACAAGTGAGGGGGGCCAGACTCGAGTGGTTAACAAAAACATTACACATTTGCTTCGATTTGGAAGTAACATGTCATGTGCTTTATCACCTGCCCTGAAAGAGATTGCAAAAGTCCAGCTAATATGCCAACCTCTAGAAATGTCTTTTTTGACACCTCTAGTGAATTGGCATTGGACAGTCTCCATGACGACAAGGATATTAATAAACATTGCTCTATCCCGCTAAGCATGGCTGAAACTATTACATTAGATCAGGGCCGGACTATTCAATGGGCAATATGGGCACAGGAGCCCATGCTCGCCAGGGGCCCAGGCAATGCGATGAAATGTTTTTTGTCGTGTCGCGCCAGCCCGTCCGGTGTAGATACAGTGTTAGCTTTTATCTAGTGGGAAAATATCGAGTGCGAGGTCTCTCTCAGTGCGAGGTTTCTCTTATAGTATAAATTAATCATTGACAAAGACTGCACGTATATTCTTAGAATTTTTTAATATTTGAGAATTGCACTTAAGAACTTTCTGTAATTTATCTTATAAAAATATGGAACACAACTACTGGGTGTGTGAAAGTATTCAGTGATTGTCTAAAATTGCCACTACATAGGCAAGTAGAGATTAATGTGCAGTACAAACAGGGGATACCTGCATGTAATACAGCTCCAGGTCACAAGAATACACATGGCATGTCTAAATGTTTGACATTGTTGATATAAGTCAAATGATATGTCAAGTGAGAGGAACTAACATAATGGGCAGATGCCCCTTTAGTCAGCTATATAGCCCAGTGAAATCCTCACATTACTGGACATGAGGTCTGTGTCGACCGTATGGTACTAGAGAATTTTGTAGCAAGAATGACAAGCGTTTAAAGTCATGACACGCATTTAAGATCAATGAAGTGTCCATATACAAAAAACATCAAATTATACTTACCTTTTCGTGCTCTTGAGGTACTTGAGCTGAGTCTGCTTGGTTAACTTGGCCTCAGTAAGCTCACGCAGAAACAGCTTTGATTTTTCCCCATCATCATCCGGAGAGGAAATAAATCAAGTTTGCTGGACAAAAAGTCGATGCTTTAGCAAGCCAACTCATTCACACTTGCGTTGTCCATCAGCAGAGGAAAAAATTCAAGTTTGCTTGAAACCCGGGTGACACAGAAGACTTTTAAACATGGCCTATTCATCCAGCCACTCCAGGTTCAGACCCTCCTCTCTGTCAAATTAGTTCCGGCAGGCCTTGTAGTCAAGCTTGGTTATTAGCTGTCATCAGCTGACCACAACCCTAACCCAGGACATCAGCTGATCTGATATGTTCTCTCAATTGGGCGCCCTTTTTAAATATTGGTTCAGTCAACCCTGTCTCGCTGCTTCTAATGCTTGCTGCTTTAAACCCACGACCTCCCCAGCTCCTCCTTTAAATTTACCTTATCGACCGTACTCTGCTGTCCTTTTTTTTGCACACTTTTTTGCACAACCAGCTAAACCGGGAGAGTCACCCCAGATGCTGCTGCTGCTTCCACATCTTACTTCTCTTGGAGCTCATGAGAAGGATGGGGAATTTAGAACAGAGCCATACCACCAAACGTAAACTAAGCAAATCTGCCAAATAAAAGATTACATGTCTTCACTTTGGACCTGTTTTTTTCTTGACTTGAAAGTCAAGAAACACATTATTATCAGATATAACACTTTTGATAATGGTCTCTTAATGTTTTTTTGTAGCTATATACTGTGTGTGGTAAATGCCCACCCAGGATATCTGCTAGCCCACCCTTTTGCACCTGGCAGGAACCGGGTCTGATTGACCGGCTGGGAATTGGAGTACCCCTGTGCTAGTAAAGATTTTAGGTCAGCAAGATATTCTTTAAATAAGAATTCTCGCTATTAAGAACACCCTTACAATTCAATTGATGAACACTGTTTATTAGATTTGCACTGAACCTTCAGGAGAGCAAAAAAAGAAGCAAACCAATGCACTTTTCCTGAATTAAAACTATAAAAACACAATGAACATAAAATTAACTATTATTCTTCACCCTCGTCCTCATCATCGGCGAAATACTGCAGTGGGAGAAAAAATAACCAGGCAAAGCTAAACCATTGGGTTACAGAACGTGTAATATTTCCTCTATGGCCAGATGAGGTGGTGATGGCTGAGGAGGAGGGTGAGGGTCTGGTGGCTCTTCCTCAGCATCCGACAATGTGTGCTTGCTGTCCTGAAAAATAAGAAAAACCACTGTTACTTTTCCTCGGTGCTCTCAAAGAACATTCACACACTGATCCGACTGTCCGGCTGATGAGATCAGTGGGTGCCTGGGAAAATATAAGAAACCAATAAGATTTCAAGTATATATTTACAATTCTAGATCTGTATGTTTATCATTTAATATTTCAACTATCCCGCTGTCTGTCCTTTACATTTCTGACAAATAAAAAAAGATTTCAGTCAGACTGCTTTTTGTCTACAATTTGTATTTGACAAAAGAATAAAATTTGATGAATTTCCAAAGATAAAATTTTGTGTTTGTTATTGTATTGTGTAACGGTCAAAGTGTACCCATCATTTCATATTCTTTAAATAAAGTGTTTGAGTGGTGAACTTTCATGATGGTTAAAGTGCTACACCAAATACAGCTTCACTAAAGCTTTGATAGTTCACCACTTCTGATACATTAACGGTATCTATGAAAAAATATGGACATGTAAAAGAATCTCAGCGTGTTACCCGCATCCTTTCCATGTCCGGGCCGGGTGAGGTACCCCCTTGTTGAGTCCAAAAACTAACGTTAGGGGAACATTAACAATATTAACAATAATGAAAGCTTTAAATATACTGTATATTAATGTATATATAATGTATATATACATTATTAACAAATAAATACAATAAGACAGCAAAGAAGGATTCAACAACAAAGAACATGATATGTTCTTTGTTGTTGTTTTTGTAATTCCATAAATCAAAAAAGTTGTGTTGTAAGTTATTTGTCATTCATTGACGGCCACATTTGTTCACACTTCAGCGTTGAATTGGAGTTCCCCCGTCCAAGTAAATATTACAGGTCAACAAGTTGTTTTTTATAGAGCATATAACGTATATCATGACAACTACATACATTTATGTGACGCAAATGTGCACTGGACTATACACAAACAATGATTTAATGCGTTCGCCTCTCATTTCCCGACACTCAAACTCCCACAATGCTTTGCGATGTAAACAAAGAAGGCGGCGCCCGTCCATGAAGGATTGTAAACACGAGAGAATCTTTCGTTTATTAACTATTGGGAAATGCTCTTCTTTGAGCGAGCTGTGAGGTGGGATCATATGTGTTTTTCGTTCGTGATGTTGTCAGGAACAGGGAGAATCGAAGAGGCCGAAAAGGTTAGTATGATTTGATACTTCATTGGTCTTTGTCGCAAATGTGCAGTGGAAAGTTTTGTTGTTTAAATCATTGGGACTTGGAATTATTTGAACGAGCTGTGAGGTGTAAAGGTCCACAATTTTGCCGTAAAACAATGCTGAATGTATGTATTTATATTTTTCACATGATATTTTTCAGTGAGAAGGTCTTGGGAAAACAGAAGAGGGCAAAGCAGATGATGAAGATGAGTTATTTAATGTGCATCACTAAGCTGACTGGACTGGACTCAAGAACATAAATAACAATTATTCAGTTGTTGTTTAGTTTTAATGTGGTGTCATGTACTGTCCTGTTTGTTAAAGAAGAAGAATGTTAAATACTTAATGTTAAATTCATCTTGGCCAAATATCTTTAAAATGCAAAAGATTTAAGGTCACAAATGAAACTTTAGATTTGAACAAACAATAAAACAGCAAGAAAATTGATAAAACTAATGTGAGGGTATATGTTAACACAGTAAGAATCGTTTGTTTTATTGAATTACAAAAATAAAATAACACAAAGAACAAATAACATGAACTATGAATCGTTCTTTAATAGACAGTTTTGTGCTGTGTTCTTGTATTTGTTTGTTATGTTTGTAATATGTCTACCCACCCCTTACGACAATTTACCATGGTTTTACTACGGATGAAATTTAAAACAACTATGGTTACACTACACTTGTACCACAAATAAACTATGTTTAATTTTGTAAGGTCACGTCTTGTGTTTTGCTTAAAATCTTAATAGCTCTGATTCACAACTGAGAAATGACCCATAACAGCTGGAGATACGTCTGCATACGTAATAGCCCACCGCTACAACTCTTGGTTTAAACACATAAACTCTAGTGTATGTAGTAGTAGTACTTTGATTAGAAATACATTACGTAAAATAATATCAATAAAATAAATAATTATTACATATTCCTATGGGACAGTACAATCAACATGCTTTGAGTTTGATCCCAGCATAATGTGTCCCTCTGCAATAAAAAGATCTAGGCAGCAGCTGAATATGAAATACAATAACATCATTCATTCAGGAAAGTTTAAAGCAATAAAATGCTCTTGCTAGTAGGATGCCTGATTGGGAAATGTTAAATATACTACTTAAACTGGCCTTAAAAGTCAATGGTTCCCCATCTGTTGTTTTTTTGGAGAGCAACTTCACGTAACACATAACGCTCAGTGGCAGAGTAAACAATAATTATTTTAAATAATAATTAACGTTATAATTATTAAACCCGGAAGCTTTTAAAACACTCCAATGTTTGCTGTTTGTGATTTATCCACATGTGCTGTCGAACTGCTGTGTAAATGCAATATTGTTCTAGTAGGAGTGTCATAGTGCTCTACACTGTAAACCCCAATAAGTTCATAGTACTCTAACAGTTTCTGGAAAAGTTTAGAGGTAACTAACTTAATTTTTTTAAGTTTTATTTTTTTTAAGTTACACTATAATTTTATTTAAAAAAAAATTAAGTGCACCTTGATTAAAAATATTATTTAACACTCGCACATTTTTAGTTTCTCCATACTTAATTATTTTGATCAAATGGTACTTATTTAAATAGAAATCTACTAACTCAAAAAATATACTTGTGTATAACCCACAAGCTAATGAAATTTAAAGTTAACTACAAAAAATACTTCAGCTTTACATTTTCTTTTTTCTTTTATTCAGTCTTTAAATGTTTTATACAAACATGTCAGAACATCAACAGCATTCATTTTTGTAAAACTTTGTTCTATCTCAGAGGCGTCTGTGCCATGATGCACTAAGTGACTCAAGTCACATACTGGTTTCACAACCTACCCAAAAGCTGTAAGTGTGTTAAACAGTGAAATAACCTGGTGAAGTATTTAGTTGGAATGAACTCTTACATAGACAGCAAAATTAAACACCTCTGCTCTTGATACAAATATAACTAACATTTAGATAAACTCATTTAGTGTATGGTTGTGCGTTTGTGTGTGCGTGTGTTTGTGTGTGTGTACATATGTATCTCTACATATCAAACAGGAACAAGACAATCAGGAACTGAGCATCTTAAAGTGCTTAATATAAAACTTTCTTAAAGCAGCATTAGTAACAGCCATGACCATCAAAGTGCAAATGGATTAAAAAAATAAAAATAAAAAGTAAATAAATAAATTTATCAAAACATAAAATCAAGACATCAAATCTATCCTGTTTGTAAAAACCCATAAAAACAAAATATAAAAAAGGCACATCTCAGATCAGTTTAGGATTCAGAGCACCAAGTTGGTGTACAACCAATAAGTATGAACAACAGCAACTACGTTAGATTTGGTGGGTAAGACATAATCTGCAAAATGTAAACCGTTTCAAATGCTTTGAGTACCATAGTGTTCAACAACATACTATAAAGTTACGATACTGGGAACCCCGAGAACACATCAACATGCAGACATGTGTATTTTCTTGTAAACACAACTCTTAAGTTATCCACTATTTCATTAACAGGTCATTTTTGAGACTCAGTAGGCAGGGTTTAAGTGGTTTACCATCATCAAGACCCATTAGGATTTTCTGGATGAATGTAAAAGTGTGAATGAGTTTCTTGGGATGGTCCAAATGTAAAGCATACATCAACCCAAGCAACAATGCAAATGCTTCAGCTAAGTTAGGGATATCACTCATCATAACATTGTCTTCCACAACAATAGAAATACTTGCAGGACTGAAATTAACTTGATCCGCAGTGTCCTCTGTGACTGCTGTGACAAGAGCACCAGGAGTGTCAATGATGCCTGGCTCATCTCCTCCACCTGAAAGACACAGAGGGTGCAACTGTTAGGTTAAAGTCAGTGTGAACCGCAAGTTGCAAACGACTTTTCTCCAGTGTTGTGACGTATTTGCCAGTGAAACTGAGTATTGAACAGAGGGTTTTACTCCAGTGCTCCTCCGTTCCATCTCTCGCTCATAGCAGACTAACGGCTTGGGGGGAGTTGTTTCCCAACCAAAGCCGTCATACCTACATCATCAGAGAAGGAATGCCATTCCAGACCGGAAGTAAGTTTTCCGATTTTGATTAAACAATACCACGGCAAACACTTTTTTTGTGTATTTACTTGCACGGATTAATTTTGCACCACAAGACTAGTAATATGCGCTGCATATTACACTCACTGGCCACCTCATCAGGTGCACGTGTAACCCAATTCAATCCAGTAGAACAGCTCTCCTTTAAATTCTGTTTATGAAATGTATACATTTTCGGTTTTTGTCAGAAAGGTGATAATTCTGCTTTATATTTATTACTGAGGTTGTAATACGTGGTGGTGGCATAGTGGGGTGAATTATATTGAATGGTGTTCCTAATATTTTGCCCCTTTCTTGTATGTTAATGCAGTGGACAAAATATTAGGAAACCCATTTAATAAAATGCACCCAAATACATAATTCTCACCCACTATGACCTCAATAATAAACATAGAATTTTCAGCTTTCTGACAATGTCAACAAAAACTGAAAATATAGAAACTTTATAGATGTAGAATTTATATTAGAGTTGTAATGGATTGAATTATATTGCACAGGTCTAATTAATGAAAAGGTCAGTGAGTGTATATTACAGGGGATTACTCAACAGGAAGTACAGTATATAGTACGTATATCTCAAGTAACTATTTTACAGGCAAACAACCCACAGGTAGGAATACAGGTAAGTATTTTACAGCTGTCTATTCTACAGCCCATCATAAAAGTAGTAAGTGTAGCAGCAGGTATTTTACATCTTTATATCATACAGGTTATTTAATAGGTACGTGTACACAGGTTGTTATTTTGCAGCAGAGTATTAAACAGGCTATTAATATGGAGTTAGGCATTACATAGAAGCGGGTGATGTATTGTGATACTGTATGTAATGTGCAGCATCTCATAAAAGGTATTTTTTAGTCATTTTTACAGAGAGAGAGTGAGTGTGTGTATCATTTCATGAAAGGTTAAGCCAAAAGGTCAATCAAATGATTAGCCTTCTCCGGGTCTGGGTAAAGTTAGGCCAGGGCTTTGTGAGAGATTAAGGTTTGGGATTACATGAGGTTAGGGGTTTTACATACAGTATATGTATGTATGCTTATATGCACATACTGTATATCCATGTGCGCATTTGGCTTAGATATATGTGTGAAAAGTTGCAGAAAAGAGAAGTGAGTGTGATTTACCTGTGATTCAATCCGTAAAGCCGGCCATTTCCCCAAGAAGTCCTTCACCTGTGGGTTTTCCTGAATTATCTCCTGGCGACGAAGGGCAAAGGTCTTCTGCATTAGCATTTCTATCAAGCGTAGGTTTTGCAGACTCTTCTGAACTTCGTCCATAATCTGCAGTCTCATTTCTTCCAAACTGGCCTGACTTTCTCCCTTGGGCAAGTTTGGAAGGAAGTTCACTTCAGCTCGTTCGGCTCTTTTTATGTTGGAGTGTGGTGCTGCTCTTTGTCAGGGTTATTTTAGCTCCTTTTACCTGCGCTGACAGACACCTCCAAACATCCAGATTTTGACAGCTTGCCACGATAATCCCCCATCTTAAATTTCAGGCTAATTTTCCATCTATACCATCCACTCACACTTCCAGGCTCTTTAAGACAAGGATGAGCTGTAACAAGAGCTTCAGCTGCCATACCCACATCATTGTCACTTGGGTAATGTTTGAAGTTGTACATCAATGCAGCCATGTTCTCCAAGATGTTGTGCTTTTGGGATCTGGTTAATTTCAGTGTCTTTGCAGAAGTTGCAAAGGCACTGTTTCGCTCTTTAAGCACATGCTCCACTTCATAAGAAAAAGTTAGCACGGGGAAGATGTCAGGCCAGGACTTCTGATGCTGGCTTATAGGCACAAGAGGAAGGATGTCTGTATCAGAAGATGCACATGAGCTGGTATCACTTTCTGATCTGATCATTTTCAATGTCACCTTCTCTGGTAACTCTTGAATATCAACTAGACAGCCGAGTTGTCCACCAAAGTCAAGATCCTCATAATGCAAGGTAAATTCCAGTCTTGGCTTGGCTTTTTCTCGCAGTATGTTGATTGGTTCTTTCACCCACTCTGGTCGCTCAGTCAAAGTTACCTTAATAGCAACATCTGTGGTAACATAAACATGCAGCAGAAATGTTGGGGTTGCTGCCATCTTCTGAGGGACAAATCTATGTATGAAGATCGACAAGGAAAAATAAGCAGATTTAGTAGTGCATACAAAAATGTAACCGCTTATTATCACCCACACATACTTGAAGTTTACCCTTGTGTTAAAATATGATTTAAGATCTACTATGTAGCATTTTTTAAATCACAAGATGCAAATGTACTTTCAGTGCAACAGTATGAATCGTTTTGGCGTCAACAGCAATTTCCTTCTACACTGTATGCAGAGAGGGGTGAGTTGTCATTGAGCTCTGATACACTCTGGACAGTTACATTGCCTGGGCAAAGTTCATATGATCTCAGGTGTTCAATGTACTGTGATTTGTGTCCTTGGCAAAGAAAAGTGACATCATTGTTAACAAGGAGGATCTGCTGAATTTTGCTAAACTGAGGCAGTCCTCCCTCCTGCCCCACAGATACAAACATCCCAACATCATAATCAGAACCATCAATAATGATTTTTGATGTGCTGTAAATCAGATTGCTGTCTGTTTTTTGGTTAATGTGTTCTTTTGCAACCTCAGGAAGCTCTGAAACCAAGACAGAGGAGACATTTGATGTCTGCTGATGTGGTTTAAAGAATGATGGTGCACTGAGATAGTAGGCCATCATGTGCTGATGCCCAGTCGCTAGTGTTTTCAAAACATTCTTAAAGTTTTGTGTGTCATGTACTACACGCTTGAAAAAATGCGGTTTGCCCTCAAACCGCTTAGTCCACAAATGGACAAGAGGCCCAAAACACTGTATGAGATCTGGGTAGTGTTAAACATAATGATGTTTAGGGAGCAGGGCAACTCTGGGAAAACCTCCTGAAGTGGTGTCTGTGATCCTGTATCTTAGTCTGCAAATACTGGATAGATGCGTCATCAAATGTTGGGGACAAAACAAGCTCCACAACATCTTTCAAATCTATCACTCCGATGTGCTATTTTCGTGGCCATTGCCACCAATGTTCCTCTTTGCAGCAAAGTTCTTTGAAATAGGTTGTGGTTTATCAATCTTGTCTGTGTGTTGGTACGGGAATGACACAATTTTCCTGTTCAAATACTCAATATTTGAGCCGAATCATCTTCTTAATACATAGGGCCAACTCAATAGGTACAATACACTCTAAAAGATCATGCAGGACATCAGGTTGGAAACCAGTGATGGTATGAAAATACTGCAACTTCTCTCTCAAGAAACAGTCCCCTTTGACACCACATTGGCTTTGACCACCCTCTTGTGTAACATCCTGCACATCCCAGTCATGACTGGCTTTAGTCCTTGGACTAAATTCACCATCTCTGACTTCGAGAGACTTAATTTGGTCTTGTGTAGCCTTGCAGAATCTACAAATATATCCTGCTTTAAAGGATTGCATAAAGCACGCCAATGAGTGGGCTGCCAGATTATCAGACACAACACATAAAACAGTGCCGCGGACTGACTGACCAAGGCACTCAATGAATACGCCATCTTCTTAAAGAATTCGAAGGTCTCGTAGCAAAGGACCATGTACTTCTTGATAGCCACACCTCTTAAGATCAGGTACCTTGCATAGTGCTGCTAGCTGAATTTTTGATATTCTTACAGTGTTACAAGAAGCAAAGTAGTTTTGAAGTGTTTTGGTTTACTTACAAGTTGCTTCATGCTTGATACCACGTCGCTCGAGAGGGTAGCCATCTTGGATAGATTTTTCTGGTCATATCACGTGATTAACGGTACACTTAAAAAAAGTGAGTGAACCAGCGGTGTTCCCTCAGAAATGCTGAGGCACACAAACATAAAAATACATATTTGTTCATAGACATTAATTGTTTAATGGTGGATTAACTCAGCAAGAGATTTTAACTGTAGTGACCTCAGTCTTTATAAGCTAGTAGTACTGTTCGGGCTTACAGTGTAGGCTTCATCACTTTCTGAAAAGAAATCAAAAGCACATTTAGTACACCCTTTGATTACCTCTTAAAATAATTTATCTTTTTAAACATAAGGTAAATAAAACAATTGCAGGTAATAAGCCGAGGTTTAAAACATAAGCTGTGTTCAGCTGAAGAAATGCATGCATTTATGAGGGCGAATAAACTTGTTAATTTTGATTTGAAGGTTTTCTATTGACTTTTTTGTGTTAATCATGCTATAACTTTCCTAAAACCATAACACAACAATGATTCACCAACGAAAGAAAGAAGTTTTGATTTACAAATTATAAAAATGTAAGTTTATTCATAGGTTTTGTTGATATGCTTTGCACAGTGGATGATGACCTTCTCCAATATGCAGAACAATTTGTGTATGCTGCAGATGAACCACTGTTTGTTGCAAATGAAGCATTCCAAACAATATCTGGGGCCATTCTACGAGATACAAGCTTCCCATCATCTCCAGATGGGTTTCTGGCAGCTTACCTCATGTTGGTGGAGAAATTCACAACATGTTTGGAGAGAAGAGACATTCCCATATCATCCACATTTGCCGAAGCAAATAAAATATATGAGTTACTGGCTAATGAGACCTTCTAGCGTTCCTGTAGCTCAGTGGTAAGAGCATTTCGTTAACAACGCAAGGTTGTGGGTTCGATCCCAGGGGATTGCAAATACCTACAGTCAAGCCCGAAATTATTCATACCCCTGGCAAATTCTGACATAAGGTTACTTTAATTCAACCATCAAGTTTTTTTTTGACCGGAAATAACACAGGCTTCTCCCAAAAGATAATAAGACACTGTACAAGAGGCATCATTGTGGAAAAAATACATTTGAACAAAAAGTGGGATGTCCAAAATTATTCATACCCTTTGCAAACTGTCACACTCTATGGGATAATCAAAAGTTCTATACCATTCCAAATAGTCAAAGCTGTTCTAAAGCATCCTAATTACCCTGATTCATCTGGAACAGCCGATTTAATCAACTTAACAGGTAAAAAACAGAAGATCTCTGCTGTTGGTTTGTGGATAATCATGGCTAAGGCAAAGGAGCTCACTGAGGACCTGCGGCTGTGCATTGTGGCTGATCACAAATCAGGAAAGGTCTATAAGACCATATCTAAATGTTTTGAGGTTCCATTGGCTACAGTGTAAAGTATTATTAAAAAATAAAAGACGTTCCGCACTGTGAAAAATCTCGGAGTACGTGGTCGGAAGCCAAAAGTGACACCTGTTCTGGCTAGGAGGATAGTGAGAGAGGTAAAAAGAATCGAAGGATCACCACCAAGGCCATCCTGATGACTCTGGGCTCTGCTGGTGGCAACATCTCAAGGCAGACAGTCCAACGGACACTGCACACCGCTGGGTTCTACGGACGCAGACCAAGGAGGACACCACTTCTCCAGATAATGCACACAAAAGCCCGCTTGGCCTATGCAAATGCTCATCTGGACAAAGAAGAAGACTTCTGGTCTTCTGTTTTATGGTCCGATGAAACAAAAATTTAATTGTTTGGCCACAATGATGTAGCCTTCATTTGGCGTAAAAAAGGAGAAGCCTACAACCCTAAGAACACCATCCCCACTTCAAATATGGTGGTGGGAACCTAATGTTCTGGGGGTGTTTTTCAGCAGGTGGACCAGGGAACCTAATCACAGTAAACGGCACTATGAAAAGGAGCAATGCATCAGAATTCTCAACAACAACATCAGGCAGTCAGCAGAGAAACTTGGCATTGGGCACCAGTGGACATTTCAGCACGACAACGACCCAAAACATACGGCAAAAGTGGTGAAGAAATGGTTAGTAGACAAGACATCAACATTTTGCAGTGGCCCAGCCAGAGTCCTGACTTAAATCCAATAGAGAATCTATGGAGGGAGCTAAAGATCTGGGTGATGGCAAGGAGACCCTCCAACCTGAAAGAGTTGGAGCTCATCTCTACAGATGAATGGACAAAAATACCAGTGGAGACATGCAAAAGCTGTCAACAATTACAGGAAGCGTTTGATTGCTTTAATAGTCAATAAAGGCTTTTCTATTGATTATTGGGAAGGGTATGAATAATTTTGGACATGGCACTTTTTGTTCAAATGTAAATAAAAGTTGAGAAATATTTTTTTCCACAATAATACCTCTTGTACATCGTCTTATTATCTTTTGGGAGAAGCCTGTGTTATTTCCGGTCCAAAAAAACTTGCTAGTTTAATAAAAGTAACTTTACATTTACATTCAGTCATTTGGCAGACACTTTTATCCAAAGCAACTTACAGTGCACTTATTACAGGGACAATCCCCCTGAAGCAACATGGAGTAAAGTGTCTTGCTCAAGGACACACTGGTGGTGGCTGCTGGGATCCAACCAGCAACCTTTTGATTCACCAATTCAGTGATTTAACCCTAGACCACCCGCTGAATAATTTCGGGCTGGACTGTATGTAAAATGTATAGGATAAAGCAATGTAAGTCGCTGTGGATAAAAGCGTCTGCCAAATGCCTAAATGTAAATGTAAATGTAGTTAAAATACTCTGGTGTTCAAAATTTAGGTACTTAAAAAATCTGTAGAGATGCTGATATAATACAATATATGAGTGAATGAAAATGACCAAACAAAATATGTAAGATGTAATCTCTACTGAATAAATATATATTTATTTAACTATACATACATTAATCACACACACATAACATTTACTATTTCATTAGGTCAAACATTTTGACACATATGTTTGTAAGGGAACTGTATGATAAACCCCTGCCCTTTATAATTTTTATCTTTAAAACATGTTCCTGATCAAGAATGGCTTCTCAAAGCTAACATGATTTGCATCTGTAGGAAAGAAGATCGAACCCTTTCATATCATGCTGTTTGATTGTACTTATTGTATAAATGTTACTTTCCTGGATAAAACGGTGAATAGCCATGTTTTAAAAGACTGTGTTAAATAACACTTCTAAAGCACTCAAATCTGGTAAGTGTAAAATTTACAGGTCAAAGGCCATAGGACAGTTAGATAGACAGAGTCTGGTAAGTGAAGGGAGATGGATATCTGACATCCAACATTCTAACTGAATAAATGTTTCAATAATGTATATATGAAGAGTTTGGTACCAAAATGGGATAACTGCATATTGAATCAATTAAATATCATGTTTTCATTAATTGATATGGATGATAAAAACTGAGTTATCCCATTTTGGAACCAAACTCTACATATCATCCATCTTGATATATTTTCTTGTCATTAAGCACCAATGTAGGTGTGAGTGATTGAACCAAACAAGAATCACTTGTTTAGGAATCTAACGCATCAATATTTATTATCGAACAACCTCGGACGAGTAATTTCCACAACAAGGCGAAAGACTGAAAAACTTTACATTTCAAAATCTGGAATGATCTGTGAAATTCTGGCTGCAGTTTCCATTCTTTTTAAAACTCTAACATCAAAGGCAAAGCAGACATACCTGTTCAGTCGTCAGAAGTCTGGAAAAGAAGAAAAACAATGGAACAGAACTCTGTAGTGTTCGGGTGACAAATCCTGAAGCCAGTGAGTTGTAAACACAGACCTTTATAGAGCAATTTTCACCATTAGAATAACCTACAGAACATATTCATATGTCATAACCTAGAAAGAT
This sequence comes from Triplophysa tibetana, assembly GCA_008369825.1. Lineage (NCBI taxonomy): Eukaryota > Metazoa > Chordata > Actinopteri > Cypriniformes > Nemacheilidae > Triplophysa > Triplophysa tibetana. The sequence goes on along the minus strand of CM017913.1, from coordinate 27,228,167 downwards.
CGTCAGCACAATAGACTCAAAAGATCGGTTCCACTCAAAAGAGATTATGAGTAAATAAACCTCAGAGTTGACCAATGTCATAATCTACAGACAAACGTTTTAGGTGTATGCTTTTAGTTCAATTAAATTCATGCAGTATTTAGATTCAGAAATTAGACATAATTAATATTGCATATAAGAATTTATAGTCCGTTTAATATTGACCTGTGATTCTTTCTCCTTTATCGCCAATGTGTGCTTTCACTGTGTGTGTGTGCGTCTATGTCAATGTGTGTGTGTATGTATGTTTGCATATTGTGTGTGTGGAGCATTTGTATGTCTGTCTTTGTTGTTTTCACCTTTGTCTTGTTTTTTACAGGTGTATGATTTTAGTTGTTTTACTTGTATTCAATGTGTCTCATGTACAGCTGCTTTGTAACAATGAAAATTGTAAAAAGCGCTATATAAATAAAGTTGAGTTGAGTTGAGTAAACTTGTAAAACAACCTTTTTTGTTCCTATCTAAGTCAATTTAAACATAATCTAATGGCTTGGGATGCTGACTCACAAAAGACTGACCGATCAGAGACGAAATGAAGATGCGCTTGTTTATGAACACAACCTATTTATTGTCACCACTCACAAGGCTGATTTGGGTGTAGTTTTGATGTTGTGATTTTCTAATGTAAATATACATAATAATAAATTACAACAGTTAAACATAATAAACAGTTGGCAATAACACATTACATTAAATTAAGTTCAATAATTTAACTTAATAATAAACCCAGAAGATTAAAACAATACAAAAGACGCTGTAACTGCTGTGTTACATACAGCGCACAGCTGTAACTTGACATCTTTAACATATCGCATCTAGTTTGCATGAGGGTAGATTATACAGTTTTTTGGTCAGAGCGTTTGGCTTGTGATCAGAAGTTGCCGGTTCGAATCTCAGTGCCAGCAGGTCATGACTGAAGTGCCCTTGAGCAAGACACCTTACCCCTGATTGATCTGCAGTAATGTCTCACTGTAAAAAACTACTTGAAAGTCTCTTTGGATAAAAGCGTCTGCCAAATGTATAAATACATACATATTTATATTTACATTTAGTCATTTGGCAGACGCTTTATCCAAAGCGACTTACAGTGCACTTATTACAGGGACAATCCCCCTGGAGCAACATGGAGTAAAGTGTCTTGCTCAAGGACACACTGGTGGTGAATGCTGGGATCCACCAGCAACCTTTAATTTACCAGTTCAGTGGTTTAACCCACTAGACCACCATCTCAATACATAAACATACAATACATATACAGTGAGGAAAATAAGTATTGGAACACCCTGCTATTTTCCATGTTCTCCCACTTAGAAATCATGGAGGGGTCTGGAATTGTCATCGTAGGTGCATGTCCACTGTGAGAGACATAATCTAAAAAAAATCCAGAAATCACAATGTATGATTTTTTTAACTATTTATTCGTATGATACAGCTGCAAATAAGTATTTGAACACCTGAGAAAATCAATGTTAATATTTGGTACAGTAGCCTTTGTTTGCAATTACAGAGGTCAAACGTTTCCTGTAGTTTTTCACCAGGTTTGCACACACTGCAGGAGGGATTTTGGCCCACTCCTCCACACAGATCTTCTCTAGATCAGTCAGGTTTCTAGCCTGTCGCTGAGAAACACAGAGTTTGAGCTCCATCCAAAGATTCTCTATTGGGTTTAGGTCTGGAGACTGGCTAGGCCACGCCAGAACCTTGATATGCTTCTTACAGAGCCACTCCTTGGTTATCCTGGCTGTGTGCTTCGGGTCATTGTCATGTTGGAAGACCCAGCCTCGACCCATCTTCAATGCTCTAACTGAGGGAAGGAGGTTGTTCCCCAAAATCTCGCAATACATGGCCCCGGTCATCCTCTCCTTAATACAGTGCAGTCGCCCTGTCCCATGTGCAGAAAACACCCCCAAAGCATGATGCTACCACCCCCATGCTTCACAGTAGGGATGGTGTTCTTGGGATGGTACTCATCATCTTCTTCCTCCAAACACGTGTAGTGGAATTATGACCAAAAAGTTCTATTTGGTCTCATCTGACCACATGACTTTCTCCCATGACTCCTCTGGATCATCCAAATGGTCATTGGCAAACTTAAGACGGGCCTGGACATGTGCTGGTTTAAGCAGGGGAACCTTCCGTGCCATGCATGATTTCAAACCATGACATCTTAGTGTATTACCAACGTAACCTTGGAAACGGTGGTCCCAGCTCTTTTCAGGTCATTGACCAGCTCCTCCCGTGTAGTTCTGGGCTGATTTCTCACCTTTCTTAGGATCATTGAGACCCCACGAGGTGAGATCTTGCATGGAGCCCCAGTCCGAGGGAGATTGACAGTCATGTTTAGCTTCTTCCATTTTCTAATGATTGCTCCAACAGTGGACCTTTTTTCACCAAGCTGCTTGGCAATTTCCCCGTAGCCCTTTCCAGCCTTCCAGTACAATTTTGTCTCTAGTGTCTTTGGACAGCTCTTTGGTCTTGGCCATGTTAGTAGTTGGATTCTTACTGATTGTATGGGGTGGACAGGTGTCTTTATGCAGCTAACGACCTCAAACAGATGCATCTAATTTAGGATAATAAATGGAGTGGAGGTGGACATTTTAAAGGCAGACTAACAGGTCTTTGAGGGTCAGAATTCTAGCTGATAGACAGGTGTTCAAATACTTATTTGCAGCTGTATCATACATAAATAGTTAAAAAATCATACATTGTGATTTCTGGATTTTTTTTAGATTATGTCTCTCACAGTGGACATGCACCTACGATGACAATTTCAGACCCCTCCATGATTTCTAAGTGGGAGAACATGCAAAATAGCAGGTGTTCAAATACTTATTTTCCTCATGTACTACATATACATATATATATGGATTACAGTTGCGTGTGATGAATATACGCACACTTACATCTTTACCTCACAGGCATAAAACGAACACACATTTGAATCTTTTATTGTTAAATGTTTGTATGCTGTTATTACCTCTTTTGTAATAAGCACAGTAGACACGTGTTGTGGACCTGCAATATAAAAAGCGCTTTTGACTTAAAAAAGTCTGACTTTAGACCACATTTGAGTTGGTCCATGGGCCCAGTCTTTTTTTCGGTCCCTAAAAATAGCAACGCTCCAAAA
>CM017913.1:27037032-27224901 GCA_008369825.1 Triplophysa tibetana | reverse complement strand
ATCTTAAACCATTTTATCACAAGTTCACATTATTCCCAGGTGCACCATTAAACCTTTTTAGGCCGTGATATGATGCATAAATTAGGCATGGATATTAAGTTTACTGATCACAAGGTTGTTTTTGTCTTTCTGTCTAGTCTACAGGCATCTGTTGATCCTTTGCCAACAGTGGACAGCCAGGCAGTTCACAAGCACCTGCCTCCGGTGGCAGCATGCCTCCACGGTGGAGTCCATGATTAACCCTCGTTATGGTCTCAGCAAAAGGATGACACTGTTTCATTGACATGGAACCTTATGGGCTAACTGAAAACTAACAACCTGTCTACATTAAACAATACCCTTTGTCTAAAGATAAGGAATCAGGTAGTACGCCTTTGATTGAAAATTTTGTCCAGCAGGGTGTCCTCGAACAAACACATTCACCATAAAACACACCAATTAATCCTATAGTGAAAGCTGATGGGAAAACCGTGGAGATTAACTCAAAATTTAAGACCAATTAATCAGTTAGTTATACAAGCGCACCAATTGTGCCTGATGTATGTGACTGTTTAGAATTCAGTGCCACATTCGCACAAGTTTTCAAAGTAATTGATTTGTGTGCAGCTTTTTTCTCTGTACCTGTACACCCAGATACTCAGCCTTTGTTAGCTTTTACACATTTAAAGGACAACAGTATTGTGGAAACTCCTTGATCAGGCTACGTAGACTCACCCGCTGTCTTTTCTGCAGCAGTGCACAGAACTTTGGCCTAAATTAATAATCTGTCTTCATCAGTTTTGGTGTTCTTCAGTTTGCAGTGACATCCTCGTGTCGGGGGAAATGGAGGAGACTGTGAAAAAGCCTCTGTTATGTTTGCAATGTACTGCCGAGACAGGTTTCAAAGCTCGAAGGAGGAAGCAGAAGTGATGTCATCCGTGCTACCCGGGGATGCGTGGTTCCTAAGGTCTAACGCCTCGCTGCCGGGGTGGGGTGCAGTATGCAACAGGCACGCAGTAGCGGGCGCTGGACGGGCCCCCCGTCTGCGCTGGCATGCAATTGCTAGAGTTTGTTGGACGTGCTGCTTGCGCTGAGAAGGCTCCGGCCTCTAGTGCAGGGCCAGCACGTGTTGGTCCCTCAGGGACAGCACGACATTCGTATCGTACATCGCCAGGTGGCGTACGCTCGTGGCAGCTAACACAACTTGCCCCGACGCCTCCTCCTGTGGAGTTAGCAGGTGATCCGCTCCCTGCGGGACACACACATCCCAGGCAAACTGAACCAGACAGCCGACGCAATCTCTCGTCAGTATACGCCTTGCGGAGAGTGGCGACTCCACCCCGGTCCAGCTCATTTGGGTGCTGTTCGGACATGCACGATGCCTGGCGCACAGCTGACCCCGGGACGGGCGGAAGCACACCTTCCCCCCCCAGGAGCCTCCTTGCACAGACACTGGAGCACCGGAAGAGGAGCACAAGTGTTATTGGTTACACCGCACTGGTTTAACCACACTTGGCTCAGGGTTGTGCTCTGGACAGCGACCCCCCTGAACCATTCCCCTGACAGAGGACCTGCTCTCTCAGGGGAAGGACATTTCTGGCATCCCAGATCAGACCTCTGGAACACCCATGTCTGGTCTCTAGACGGGACGAGAAGATCCTGAGATGCTACTCCCCCTATAAGCTGAGACCATCCCCCAAGCTAGGGCCCCAACTACTAGGCGGTTACATGCCTCTAGACGGCGCCTCTTCTCTTCCTGGTATCTTCTTAACCGGAAAGATCCACTGAGGTGCTTAATCAGGATTGTGTTGTCCTTCTCACGAGACTGGAGACTAACATCTCCCCTCCCCACTGAAGTGTATGTAGTCGCTATCGCCACTCATCACGAACCAGTTGTGGAAAGTTTCTAGGGCAACACGACCTGGTCACCAGGTTCCAAAGGGGGTGCGAGAGGGCGGAACCCGCTTCATCTCCGCTCCATACCCTCTTGAGAGCCCCTTGGAGGTTCCGATCTTCCTCACCTGAGTAGAACGGTCCCCCTGTTGGCCGCTCGCTTCCTTCAAGAGGGTAGGGGACATCCAAGCATTCTCTGTGTCCCCGGATGGCCTTGATTCGGTACTGGTACTCTCACGTTATCCTGAGACCAGGCCCGGATACGTGCCCAAAGTTCCCACTACTCCCCTTCGGGACCAAGTGATGAACTTGCAGGCGCCTCCCCATCGGGGAGGAAGACCCAACCCCATCCGTGTTGTGTCCTGGACCGCAAGCAGAGCTTCAGTAGCTCTGACCAGCTCCTTGTCTGTATTGGAGGACAGCCGAAGGGGAAGGCTGTCTCCAAGCGCACTGGTCCGTGGATGCCGTTACGACGGCATTCCGATTTCAGAATCTCCCATGCCCAGTGGCAGTGAGGGCTCACTCCACACGGAGTTTAGCCACCTCCTGGGCACTGGCAGAAGCGCCTCTCTAGCAGACATCTCTAGAGCTGCGGGTTGGGCTACGCCCAAACACCTTCGCAAGGGTTAACAGCCTTTGCGTAAACCCGGTGTCAGCCTACGTCCTGCGTGACACATGTAGGACTGTCATCTGGGGGGGCGTGTGCTGCGAAAGCACCTTCCCACCCTCCAAGAGGTTGGGTCAGTGTGCAATCTACCCTTTTCTTCTTCTACCCAAACACATGGCTAAGAATATTAGTACTCACCAACCTTCCTTCTTACCCAGACACTCGTTAAGAACAGGCTTCCATCCATCACTAAGCAAGCACCCCCTGGGGGTTGGCTGGGCAGAGCAGCCTTCCCCCTTAGGCCAGGATACCATATGACCTATCACACATAGTTCTAACCGGACCTGGTGCCATCAGACGCAGCAACACCCCCTCCGCGGGCTGTTACATCTGCTATACCCTCATGACTATGGTTCCCACACATGATAACTCAACTCAACTCAACTTTATTTATATAGCGCTTTTACAATTTTCATTGTTACAAAGCAGCTGTACATGAGACACATTGAATACAAGTTAAAAACTAAAGGCATATACCTGTAAAAACAAGAAAAAGGTGAAGACAACAAAGACAGACATACAAATGCTCCACACACACAATATGCAAACATACATACACACACACACATTGACATAGACGCACACACACACACAGTGAAAGCACACATTGGCGATAAAGGAGAAAGAACCACAGGTCAAATATTAAACGGACTATAATTCTTATGTGCAATATTAATTATGTCTAAATTTCTGAATTCTAAGCAGCCCCCCCAGCCAGGCAGATAGTGCAAAACAATATGCAAACGGTGGTGAGGAACCCAAAACTCCCATCGAGAAAAAAACCTCAGGAGAACCCAGGCCCAACCAGGGGATCCTTCCCCTCTGGCAAAAGCTGCTGCCTCTGCACAAGCTCAACAGTTCTTGCACAACAAGGCTAAATAAAAATAAAAAATGATAGATTTAAGATTATCATTACAATCTATAACATTTGAAATGTTGTAGGAAAATCAAAGTTGTGGCGTCCTTTATCCAGCTCTATCCTCTTAGCTCTTGTCAGGTCACCGCTTCCCATTCTCAGCTCTGCCATCAGGTGTGGGCATGAACTGCATCCTGCGGTAACCTTGGAACAAAGAGACAAGACTGGCTGAGAGTAGAGTACTGTTCTGCACTCTTTGATGCAACAGTACATCATTTGTTGTCGGATGTGTTCCTGGTTCCGGTTGATCTAAATAATGCAGCCTAAATCCTCTGAGGATTAATATCATGGAGGTGTAGTGTATGCAAGATTAAAAAGATGAGTCTTTAGTCTAGATTTAAACTGACAGAGTGTGTCTGCCTCCCGGACCGTGCAGGGAAGAATATTCCAAAGTTTGGCGCTAGATAAGAAAAGGATCTACCACCTGCACTTGATTTTGAAATTCTAGGTATTACCACTGACAGGACGCCTGAGAGCGTAATGTACGTTGAGGTCTGTAATACAATAGAAGTTCATTCAAATACTGCGGCGCTAGACCATGTAGGGCTTTATAGGTAATAAGCAAGATCTTAAAGTTAATGCGATGCTTTATAGGTAACCAGTGCAAGGTTGACAGAACCGGGGTTATATGCTCATACTTTTTTGTACGTGTAAGAACTCGAGCTGCCGCGTTTTGAACAAGTTGCAGTTTTTGTAATAGGCCTGCAGGGCATCCACCTAGAAGTGCATTACAATAATCTAGTCTTGATGTCATGAATGCATGAATTAATTTCTCTGCATCTGACAGTGACAGCATATGACGTAGTTTAGATATATTCTTAAGATGGAAAAATGCAATTTTACAGGTGTTGGCGACATGGCTTTCAAATGACAGAGTACTATCGAATACAACGCCAAGATTCTTAGCTGATGACGAGGATTTTATGGAGCATCCATCAATCGTTAGCAGTATTCTTTGTTGTTACGTATAGCGGTTTTCGGTCCAGTAAGTAACACTTCTGTTTTGTCCGAGTTTAGTAATAAAAAATTGTTACTCATCCACATTTTTAAGTCGTAACCCATGAGCTTCCCCAGTGGACCTCCACCTCACGGTTAAACTACCCAGTCCGCACGTTCCATGCGTTCTCCTCCAAGGACGAGACCATACTTATCTCCACCATATTCCTCCCCACGGGTAGGAGGTGGCCTCTGCAGCGCTTCTCTGATTAAGAGTCGCGCTCACCCGGTGTAAAACCCGAGCCGGACGCCTCTCGCCTGTAGAGAGCTAGGCCCCGTCTGTGAAAGGTCACCGGTCAGGGCTGTACCCATCTTTCCCAGAAAGCTCACCACACTGGAAGGTTACAAATTTCACGAAAGCTTCGAGCTGACATGCCCAGGCTTGTTACCGTCGCTTCGTTGAGATTGTGATGCGATACAGCGTTTGTGGCGTTTTCCATAGGTAACCCCATCTGTCGTTCTCGACACAACGTCTGAGACTGACAGAAGGGAACGTATGTAACCTAGGTTCCCTGATGGAGGGAACGAGACGTTGTGTCCCTTATGCCACAAACACGTATCGTATTCTGCTGCAGTCGTGAGAGGCTCTCAGGCTCTTCAGAACAAGAGGTAAATGAATGCTGCACGCCGGCTTCCTTTTATACCGGATATCCGGGGGCGGAGCCCGGCATGCAAATTTCATTGGCCTTTTCTTAGTAGTCAGAGTTGATTGGTTCTCAAGGGCGAACCCCATCTCTCGTTCTCGACACAACGTCTCGTTCCCTCCATCAGGGAACCGAGGTTACATACCTAACCAAGACGTTTCTATATTGAGAGATGACATTTTCAGCATCCACTATTCCTGCCATTTTACATTAAAAAAATTAAGGTACAAATATGTAAGGGACAAATATGTAAGGGACAAATATGTACCTTACACCTCGGAAAGCCCCAATGTACAAAAGAAGGTGCATACTTGTACCTAAAGATACATTTTTGTACTTTTTAAGGGTACAGAGAAGCACTATGAAGTAGAACCAAGGGCAACCTTGACTATTTAGAATATGTCCATGTACAAAGAAAAAGTAGCACACCACACTAGACTCTGGACACGGGATAGTATTTCACAAGTTGCTCTTTTTATACTTTCTAAAAAAAATTGTTGACCACGGTGCTGAACAACATATCAAAAACCTTCAAAAAAAAACAATGACAAAATGACAGATTACACACATGCTAAGGAAAATAGATATGTTTAGAGCTTTCCATTGCAATCATACCGTAGAAGCACTTGTAATGTAAACAGATAAACTGTTTCAGAGCTTCGGTGCATCAAAGGAAAAAGCACGGTCACGGTAATCTGCTTAAAACATTGCTTATACAGCAAAACCTTACTGATAACAGCACTATAAAGTCTCATCTTTATGTCAGCATGATTGAAATGGCACAAAAATCGTACTTATGTTAATTTACATTTCTATTTCAACATGTAGTAATAAATTATTCACATTACGATACTAAATGAAATGAAAACCTGTTTCCACAAAAATATGTGTGTGACCATGTGGCATGGACTGTATGGTTTAGGTAGAGTATGTTACGTTTTTTGGAAGTGTTTCTTTTAAATCATATTGTATTAACTTCGACATAGGGAAAATGTGTTTCCCTATAACGTTGTATCCAGCGTGCTACGAAGAATCTCATGGTAGCTACACCTTAACTGATGTTACACCGTTTTCAGGTTTGTTTTCCCGAATCATACCTTAGGAGGTTACTTTTTTACGTACCAGTAAACAGATTCTGTCCATGGCGGAAGCGCTGATTTAATGGATATCGATCATTCGCCAATCAATCATTGATTGATAAATCTATACAGGGACTGCTACACTGTGTATGTGAGGTGGCGTTTTTTAACAAGGAAGCACAGAAGAAACTCGTGGGATAAAAATAAACAAAATTGCACACTAATTACAACCTTGGATATTATTTAATCATAAAATGAGTGGCGAACCGGCATATCATGGCCAAATATATCCCGGAGAACACATAACCAGCTATAGCAGCAAAAAAAGAGTTGAATTTAGGCCCTGCTCAGTTGATTTTGTCTTCACAACGTTACACCAACACGATTCAAAATGTATTTGCTGCCGAGTCATGTTTAGTTTTATAAAAGTATAAGTGCAGCATAAATTGTAAACAGGTTTTCACTAAATGAACTTAATTTCCTCGCGGATCGCGGCATTTTTGACTAAATAATCTATATTTACTATCTTATTTATAGACTGCGATGTGAAGAAGTTTTTTTCCACAGGGTGAAGTCTTAACATTGATAAGGATAGATAGGAGTGCTCCAGGTCAACCTTAGGAACGTGTGATGTACAGAAGGTATACTTAACTAAGAATCTTTTGGGAAGCACATATTAACGATAAGGTTCATCTTAAGGTATATAACCGTTCGCTGTAATTACAGGCACGATATACAAAACCATTGCTCATTTACTGGTGGCACATTCATGTTGAGGCACCCCACATGATACCATCTCTGGCATATTTCACATTGGATCTGGAGAATAAAAATGTGACAGGTTTATTTAGTACAGTTTGTGAAATTACTATTGTATTTGTGAGCAGTGTCTGTCTAGCAGTCCACACAACGAGCAGTAGTCCTCTTTGGACACTGCAAATATTTGAGTATACATGGAATTTCACCTCATCATTGTACCGTAAAAATGGATACTGATGCTTGAAAATTCTTCATACCTGATGCCAACAAAATGTCTTTTGCCATAAGTCTCCATGTGGTGGCGCATCATGCTGTCACTGGATGGTATTTTAATGCTGATAGGAAGGTTCGGAAAGTCTTCCACCACCTGCTTGGCGATCTAGAAGGACAAGAGTGACCGTTCATGTATGCAGTGCCATACGGAGAAACGTGAGAACAATGTAAAACATTTTCATCAGTGCATGCACCATCATAACAAAGACACCTCAGCCTGTAATGAATGGTAAATTGTGTTTGGCATCCACTTGATGTCCACCCATTCTTCTATTCCATGCTCAGTGCGTCTCATTTCGAAATAGTCTCTGGTGAAGAAAAATGTAATGTGAGTATCATGGCAGTCTTCATTAACACCATCTACACAACTTTAATATTATTTTAGCTTTTTGGTTAAACCCTTTGGAAAATATTTCACCACAGATGTGTCATACCCAAATTTTTTACATGCCTCCGCGGCTGCCCCGAAATCATTGGTGTCATTTTGGGGGTTAAGCATGCAAAAGGTGTTGCTTATAGCATGTAGATACTACATTGAAAAAATTAGAATAAAATATGAATTACTTACATAATTTCAGATTAAAATTAAATGGATATTTGTGTAATTGTTCCTTTTCTGCACTACTTACCACAACCCTCCATGTGTGCCTGAGGTATTTATCGCAGCGATATCAAATCATTCAAGTTGACCTGTTTTACATGAATGTATACAATATTCTTTGTGTTCTTTGCAAGAAAAAATGCAGAATCATAAGTAGTTGCACTCACTATATTTAAGCCTTGTCGTACCATGCGTTGACTTGGGCCATTGAAAATGACTTTTGCAGTGTTATTTGGAGAGGTAGGCTGTGAAATAGTTGCATAACAATTGTATTTTTAAATCAGATCATGCTCAATACTACATGTTGTACCGAACCAACTTAAGTAATGTTAATACAGTTTATACACTTGTTCCCATATTTCCAGACAATTGAATGCTATTTGAGGACTGTCCTTAATAACACGAAAGCAAATGTGTGCCAGCATCCAGTTATGAGGCTTCAGTGACTGGAATTCTCTGTGATGTAATGTGTATTCCAGATTGTGGCTTGGGGTCTTTACAATGGCTACAATCAGTTCTGTGAGAGACTTGTTGTTCCATAGAATCTCAACCTTAAATAACATGAGCTTCACACAGTAAATAATTGCTTTAAGGGCAATATGAAGAGTTTGGTTATAAAATCATATAACTCAGTTTTTTCCCACAAATCATGTATTTCTTTTTTTGATTGTGTTTTGATTGTGTTTTATTGTGTTACTTAGTGGTATTTTTTACATATAATGCCGTACATCAAAACTGCAGTTTGATTGATATGATGGGTTTGCTGAATAAAAATATATATTTGTATTATTTCATCAGATTTTTATCTCATTTTGGAACCAAACTGTTCATATGCAATAAACGCTTCAACTTGCTTTTATGACTTTATCAGCTCTTCCTCTACAGTGAGTTCCTCTACAATAACTTTACTTGGGTGTTGTCCATCACCTCTCTTTGGCATGGCGAGACAGGTCTTGAACTTTTTCTGCTCTTTGTCACATCCTTTGGGATCTTTTTTCTTTTCTTGGGAACAGGTCTGCTTGCTGGAACTGTGGCTGGGTGACCTTCTTCATTTTTTCCCTTCCAAGTTTCTTGACACTGATCAAGGTTCGTTGGTACCAGTGGTTTCTGCAATAACACTAGCGGAAGGTTTTGTTGAATGATGTGCTCTGTATATCTTGCATGCAGATACATTTCTCTCAAAAAGTTTCCTGATCTGAAGTTTGTTTTGATCTGCATTATGGAATGTTTAACAATTCCAAACCATGTTTCAACGTGACAGTTGGTGTCTCTTGTATTTTGTGACTCGTTTGTTTAGATCATGTCCTCTTCATTTGGCACATGTCTCTTCTCAGGTCTCCCAAAAGCAAACCACTCCAAAGTGGTAAAATGGCTAGGTAGGTGTCAAAGAGCACATTGAGGATGCCAGGACAAAAGTAAGGATTGTCTATGAAGGCATTACAATGCCAAAAAGAAACGAGCGCACTGCTGATGCTGGCTGCACGCGGCGAATAACTTCCGCGAGAGGACAACGGATCTACACACGAGGAAACGGGATCCCGCGAGCTCGTTTGAAAACCTTCGCGCGCGCATGGCATCCAATGTGGGCGCAAAACAAGCCCTCGCGCGCGCATGACATCGTCTGTGCGCGCAATGAAAGCACTCGCGCGCGAAGGACCCAAAATTCAGTCTCGCGCTCTCGCCTGCTGCTCTTGCTCGCGCGAGCATTTTTACTTTTGGCAGTCGCGGGGCGGGACTTGCTGTTTGGGTGTAACCTCAAACGTCATTGGTTACTTCCTGTTTTCAGGAAGTCATTTGTGATTGGAGCTCCATATCATCAATCTCAAGCTTTTAGACAGTCCCTTAAAGAATTATTGTGCTATGATAAGATCGGCCATTGATTATGGCAGTATTGTATATAGCTCTGTATGTAAAACACAACTTTTAAAAGTAAAGGCAATACAATCACAAGCAATGAAAATTGTTGCGGAGCTCGTAGATCATCACCATTATCAACAGTTCATGTAGAGATGAGAGAGATGCCTCAAGAAATCTGTAGGCTCAAGTTAAGGATCCAGTTAAAAATGGTTTTGAAGGACTATTGGGAATATGAGTATAAAAGTTGTCACGCTCTGTATCAAAGGCCAATGAGGAAGCACAGAAAATGGGTTTAAGTGACATACATATTGCCCCTACAGTGGCTAGGTCAACCATTCCTTGGCTCTTCCCAACGCCTTTGATTGATATCCATTGCATAAAGAAAAACATAACAATGAAACAAGTGTATTAGAAAGTTCATGGATCATATTTTTGTATTTACTGCAGAACGAATAGCTATCGTGTTGGCACTTCAGTGGATAGAAGAAATACAACCAACAAAGACAGTAATATGCAAAGATTCTCTTTCAGCAAGAAACAGTTTGTCATGTAGAAATCATTAGCAAGACTGTTAATTATTAATTAGCATTAATTAATGCAAAGTCTTTTTAGAATAAGACCGTATGGACTTCTAGTAAATTTTATGTGGGTACCATCACATATGGGTGTGAAAGGAAATGAGGAGGCTGATCATGTGGCTGAACAGGCTTTAAATCATTCTCAAATAGACATTGAAGTGACATTATGTAAAACAGAAATAAAAGTGATTATAGCGAAAGAAGTACAAGAAATATGGCAAAAAGAATGGGAAGAAGGAAAAAAAGGTAGACATTTATATGGCATACAGAGAAAATTGGTTCAGAGAGATGAAGATTAGGAAACAGTAAGGGGATGTATTAATAACAATAATTCGTATTGGACATTGTTTATTAAATCAATACTTGCATAGAATAGGAAACATGAGAATGGAAGTTGTGACAAATGTGGGTTAACAGAACATGTAGAACATGTGCTGAGAAAATGTGAGGCTTATGGAGATGGTGGTCTAGTGGGTTAAACCACTGAACTGGCAATCAGAAGGTTGCTGGTTCGATCCCAGCAGCCACCACCAGTGTTGTCCTTGAGCAAGACACTTTACTCCATGTTGCTCCAGGGGGATTGTCCCTGTAATAAGTCCACTGTAAGTCGCTTTGGATAAAAGCGTCTGCCAAATGACTAAATGTAAATGTAATGAAAGAAACATTTCCAACTAAATCAAGCTTTAACAAATAAATGATTTGTCAATCCAGGTTTTGTTAGGTGACGACAAAAACAATCAAGAACATATCGAGAATTAGTTTTTTTATTTTTATAAGTAACAGGATTGATTAATAGGATATAGGATGCTGTTCTTGTTTATTTTTATATATATATATATATATATATATATATTTTAAAATAAGTAGCTTTTGTTTTCTAAACTTCCTAGTCATTGGGCGCTTCATACTCCTTTCCAGTAAGTGGCGGGAATGCAGCTTTTAAGTTGGTTTGGAACCAATGACGTTTGAGGTTACACCCAAACAGCAAGTCCCGCCCCGCGACTGCCAAAAATAAAAATGCCGCTCGAGCAAAAGCAGCAGGCGAGAGCGCGAGACTGAATATGCGCGTCCTTCGCGCGCGAGTGCTTTCATTGCGTGCACAGAAGATGTCATGCGCGCGCGAGGGCTTGTATTGCGCGCACATTGGATGCCATGCGCGCGCGAAGGTTTCAAACGAGCTCGCGGATCCCGTTTCCTCTCGTGTAGATCCGTTGTCCTCTCGCGGAAGTTATTCGCCGCGCACATCCGGCATCAGCAGTGCGCTCGTTTCTTTTTGCATTGTAATGCCTTCATAATTGTCCACTTGGCAGAGGACCACTTGGCCACTTTGCCACTTGGTCTTGAATTTACACTCTCCAGAATAGTCAAACTATCTTTGACACTTGTTGTGTTTTGAGGGTTGCAAGCTGAGTGCATAGTGCATTGAACACAACACTTGATTCATTCATGGAGCTGGCATTTTGAAGTATTGCCAATGCAAAAGTGGTAAAGTCTCCCAGACCTTTGTCTTGTGTCTGCCTTTAGATGCCTGTCTGACAGCTTTTAAAACATGTGCAAAGCACATGAGCGGGACAGTACATGACTTCATGTCCTCCCATGACTTTTTCCCTGTGCACAACTCATAAGCTATGTTGAGGTAAGACATGATGTTCTCTTTGTTGAAAGCAAGAAGTACACTTTGAATTAAAGCCCAGCTGTAATCGGTCTCTATCTGGTGTACCCTCACTTTTGTGTATTTTGTTATTTGCAGTACAAATTGCATGAGCCAGAATGTAATAGGTGGTACTGAATGATCATTGGACAGCAACTCACAAACGGGAAGTGGTGGTGCACCTACACCATTTCCTGGAAGAACAAGTGCATAGTAGAGTACACGCTTTGGCTGGTTGGACATTTTTGACACAACTCCCCCAGTGGCATCAAGATAGAGGGACACCGGCAACTTGCTGCGCAAATGTTCCACAAGAATGTTGATGCCAAGCTCTGTGTACAAATGGACAAGAAATGGCTTCATACTAAAAAGCTGTATGTAGCCTGGTATGTGGTAATAGTTTGAGTCGTATTCTCCAAGTATTAATTGCATTAGGTATACATCCATCAGCATGTCTTGGTGGAAATACTAATTTCTTCTCACTTAGAAGCTGATTACTTTCTGTCATGACTTGTAGGGAAAACAGAGGGTCGGAGACTCAATTGCAGGAAATCTGTTTATTTGGTACAGTCCACAAAGAAAGAAGAGGAGAATCGAGGTCTGAGTCTCTTTGTGAGTACGTGGGAAGAAGCCTCTACCCACCGGCACTCACGGTAAGAATCGGAGAATAATCCGAACTCTATCTCTTGAGTCTTCCAGGAGCGAACGTTCAGCGGGGAGGAGTCTTGACCCGCCGGTTGAATCCAGACGCGCCTGACGTTCTTTACTGAAGAGGTGCTGGTAGTGGGAAGAGCGGAGATCCGGAGCGTCAGAGAACACTAGGAGGTATAGGTAGAAATAATAACGAGACAAAACACTGGAGCTGTGACGAATCCGAGAAGCGGAACTATAGAGTAACTAAGATAATTTAACAAGACTTTAACAGTGCTAAACACGCTAGACTGAGGCAGTCAGAACTGGCATAACCTCTACAGATGATCCAGAATGCTGCGGCAAGAGTCATCTTTAATGAACCGAAGAGAGCACACGTTACTCCTCTACTCATTAAGCTACATTGGCTCCCTATAGTCGCTCGCATCAAATTCAAGATTCTGCTCCTGGCCTACAAGACCACCACTGGTTTGGCACCACCTTATCTTCACTCACAACTGCAGACATATGTACCCGCCAGATCCCTACGCTCTGCAAACGAACGACGTCTTGTGGTGCCATCCCATAAAGGTAGAAAGTCTCTCTCGCGCACCTTCTCCGGATCTGTTCCACCTATGTGGAATGATCTGCCTGCTGCTACAAGATCTGCAGATTCTGTAGCAATCTTTAAGAAACGCCTGAAAACCCATCTCTTCCGCCAACATCTTACTGTTCTGTCTCAAGTTTCTTCTCTACTCTTTTCTTCTCTACTCTTTTCTTCTCTACTCTTTTTTTCTCTACTCGTTTCTTCTGTACTCAAAAAAAAAAAAAAATGTATGATTGAATGTTTCTGTATACTGTTTAGACTATATGAACCTCTTCTTTTTGATTGTACTTATGCTCTTGTTGTACTTATGCTGTCCTAATTGCTTCCATTACCTACCCCACTTGTAAGTCGCTTTGGATAAAAGCGTCTGCTAAATGACTAAATGTAAATGTAAATGTAAATGCATATACACGCAACGGTCTGACACAGGACGACAGCAAAAGCGGGATTTAAATAGAGGGGATCAATCAGCGGGAATAATCACAAGGGAGTAAATAATGAGGAACCAGAGAGAGTACTAATGGGAACAAGCTACAGGAGTGCGGGTGATGAGGTGATGGAACCCGGGGAGAGGAAAGCCTGATGAGGAGACACGAGGGGCGGGGCCAGTGACGTAGACAACAAACATGTGGAGGGTAACAGAGCGAATCTCCACGAATAGACAAAAACAAAACACACACAGAACATGACAAGACTGAGATCCTGACAACTTTCAGCACATTTTTGTCGGGACAGTCAGTCATGTTCCCAAGTAAGATCTGATCGGTGTTCAGATCATTGGTGTTGATCGCTGTGTGATGTAAAAACAGTGACTGGGGCCATGGTCCAATGCTTTTGCCATTTTACCTCTTTTAGGTAGGTTGTTGGCCTGCTCTTTGTCTCAGAGAGTTTTGTAGTATATGCATAGAGATTTTCACGTCTTCATCCTCGGAAGCAGGTTTTTCTTTCATTTCGAAAGCGTACTTGGCAGTGCAAAAAGGGAACATACAGTCTGCTGAAGCATGTAAATATGGAAGGTTTCTTTTCCTGCTCTGATCAACCTTCACATGTTGATACTGAAATGACAGAGGACAGCTTGGATTTTGTTTTTTAAAGCTGTCATACATAAATTGTGTCCAATGTGGTCTCAATTTTGAAGATCCTGTTAGTGGTTTGATCATATTTCAAATCCTTTTCCTCAGAGAATGAGAAAATGAGCCAGTAAAAGTCTGTGATCCGAAATACAAGTGAGGGGGGCCAGACTCGAGTGGTTAACAAAAACATTACACATTTGCTTCGATTTGGAAGTAACATGTCATGTGCTTTATCACCTGCCCTGAAAGAGATTGCAAAAGTCCAGCTAATATGCCAACCTCTAGAAATGTCTTTTTTGACACCTCTAGTGAATTGGCATTGGACAGTCTCCATGACGACAAGGATATTAATAAACATTGCTCTATCCCGCTAAGCATGGCTGAAACTATTACATTAGATCAGGGCCGGACTATTCAATGGGCAATATGGGCACAGGAGCCCATGCTCGCCAGGGGCCCAGGCAATGCGATGAAATGTTTTTTGTCGTGTCGCGCCAGCCCGTCCGGTGTAGATACAGTGTTAGCTTTTATCTAGTGGAAAATATCGAGTGCGAGGTCTCTCTCAGTGCGAGGTTTCTCTTATAGTATAAATTAATCATTGACAAAGACTGCACGTATATTCTTAGAATTTTTTAATATTTGAGAATTGCACTTAAGAACTTTCTGTAATTTATCTTATAAAAATATGGAACACACTACTGGGTGTGTGAAAGTATTCAGTGATTGTCTAAAATTGCCACTACATAGGCAAGTAGAGATTAATGTGCAGTACAACAGGGGATACCTGCATGTAATACAGCTCCAGGTCACAAGAATACACATGGCATGTCTAAATGTTTGACATTGTTGATATAAGTCAAATGATATGTCAAGTGAGAGGAACTAACATAATGGGCAGATGCCCCTTTAGTCAGCTATATAGCCCAGTGAAATCCTCACATTACTGGACATGAGGTCTGTGTCGACCGTATGGTACTAGAGAATTTTGTAGCAAGAATGACAAGCGTTTAAAGTCATGACACGCATTTAAGATCAATGAAGTGTCCATATACAAAAAACATCAAATTATACTTACCTTTTCGTGCTCTTGAGGTACTTGAGCTGAGTCTGCTTGGTTAACTTGGCCTCAGTAAGCTCACGCAGAAACAGCTTTGATTTTTCCCCATCATCATCCGGAGAGGAAATAAATCAAGTTTGCTGGACAAAAAGTCGATGCTTTAGCAAGCCAACTCATTCACACTTGCGTTGTCCATCAGCAGAGGAAAAAATTCAAGTTTGCTTGAAACCCGGGTGACACAGAAGACTTTTAAACATGGCCTATTCATCCAGCCACTCCAGGTTCAGACCCTCCTCTCTGTCAAATTAGTTCCGGCAGGCCTTGTAGTCAAGCTTGGTTATTAGCTGTCATCAGCTGACCACAACCCTAACCCAGGACATCAGCTGATCTGATATGTTCTCTCAATTGGGCGCCCTTTTTAAATATTGGTTCAGTCAACCCTGTCTCGCTGCTTCTAATGCTTGCTGCTTTAAACCCACGACCTCCCCAGCTCCTCCTTTAAATTTACCTTATCGACCGTACTCTGCTGTCCTTTTTTTTGCACACTTTTTTGCACAACCAGCTAAACCGGAGAGTCACCCCAGATGCTGCTGCTGCTTCCACATCTTACTTCTCTTGGAGCTCATGAGAAGGATGGGGAATTTAGAACAGAGCCATACCACCAAACGTAAACTAAGCAAATCTGCCAAATAAAAGATTACATGTCTTCACTTTGGACCTGTTTTTTCTTGACTTGAAAGTCAAGAAACACATTATTATCAGATATAACACTTTTGATAATGGTCTCTTAATGTTTTTTTGTAGCTATATACTGTGTGTGGTAAATGCCCACCCAGGATATCTGCTAGCCCACCCTTTTGCACCTGGCAGGAACCGGGTCTGATTGACCGGCTGGGAATTGGAGTACCCCTGTGCTAGTAAAGATTTTAGGTCAGCAAGATATTCTTTAAATAAGAATTCTCGCTATTAAGAACACCCTTACAATTCAATTGATGAACACTGTTTATTAGATTTGCACTGAACCTTCAGGAGAGCAAAAAAAGAAGCAAACCAATGCACTTTTCCTGAATTAAAACTATAAAAACACAATGAACATAAAATTAACTATTATTCTTCACCCTCGTCCTCATCATCGGCGAAATACTGCAGTGGGAGAAAAAATAACCAGGCAAAGCTAAACCATTGGGTTACAGAACGTGTAATATTTCCTCTATGGCCAGATGAGGTGGTGATGGCTGAGGAGGAGGGTGAGGGTCTGGTGGCTCTTCCTCAGCATCCGACAATGTGTGCTTGCTGTCCTGAAAAATAAGAAAAACCACTGTTACTTTCCTCGGTGCTCTCAAAGAACATTCACACACTGATCCGACTGTCCGGCTGATGAGATCAGTGGGTGCCTGGGAAAATATAAGAAACCAATAAGATTTCAAGTATATATTTACAATTCTAGATCTGTATGTTTATCATTTAATATTTCAACTATCCCGCTGTCTGTCCTTTACATTTCTGACAAATAAAAAAAGATTTCAGTCAGACTGCTTTTTGTCTACAATTTGTATTTGACAAAAGAATAAAATTTGATGAATTTCCAAAGATAAAATTTTGTGTTTGTTATTGTATTGTGTAACGGTCAAAGTGTACCCATCATTTCATATTCTTTAAATAAAGTGTTTGAGTGGTGAACTTTCATGATGGTTAAAGTGCTACACCAAATACAGCTTCACTAAAGCTTTGATAGTTCACCACTTCTGATACATTAACGGTATCTATGAAAAAATATGGACATGTAAAAGAATCTCAGCGTGTTACCCGCATCCTTTCCATGTCCGGGCCGGGTGAGGTACCCCCTTGTTGAGTCCAAAAACTAACGTTAGGGGAACATTAACAATATTAACAATAATGAAAGCTTTAAATATACTGTATATTAATGTATATATAATGTATATATACATTATTAACAAATAAATACAATAAGACAGCAAAGAAGGATTCAACAACAAAGAACATGATATGTTCTTTGTTGTTGTTTTTGTAATTCCATAAATCAAAAAAGTTGTGTTGTAAGTTATTTGTCATTCATTGACGGCCACATTTGTTCACACTTCAGCGTTGAATTGGAGTTCCCCCGTCCAAGTAAATATTACAGGTCAACAAGTTGTTTTTATAGAGCATATAACGTATATCATGACAACTACATACATTTATGTGACGCAAATGTGCACTGGACTATACACAAACAATGATTTAATGCGTTCGCCTCTCATTTCCCGACACTCAAACTCCCACAATGCTTTGCGATGTAAACAAAGAAGGCGGCGCCCGTCCATGAAGGATTGTAAACACGAGAGAATCTTTCGTTTATTAACTATTGGGAAATGCTCTTCTTTGAGCGAGCTGTGAGGTGGGATCATATGTGTTTTTCGTTCGTGATGTTGTCAGGAACAGGGAGAATCGAAGAGGCCGAAAAGGTTAGTATGATTTGATACTTCATTGGTCTTTGTCGCAAATGTGCAGTGGAAAGTTTTGTTGTTTAAATCATTGGGACTTGGAATTATTTGAACGAGCTGTGAGGTGTAAAGGTCCACAATTTTGCCGTAAAACAATGCTGAATGTATGTATTTATATTTTTCACATGATATTTTTCAGTGAGAAGGTCTTGGGAAAACAGAAGAGGGCAAAGCAGATGATGAAGATGAGTTATTTAATGTGCATCACTAAGCTGACTGGACTGGACTCAAGAACATAAATAACAATTATTCAGTTGTTGTTTAGTTTTAATGTGGTGTCATGTACTGTCCTGTTTGTTAAAGAAGAAGAATGTTAAATACTTAATGTTAAATTCATCTTGGCCAAATATCTTTAAAATGCAAAAGATTTAAGGTCACAAATGAAACTTTAGATTTGAACAAACAATAAAACAGCAAGAAAATTGATAAAAACTAATGTGAGGGTATATGTTAACACAGTAAGAATCGTTTGTTTTATTGAATTACAAAAATAAAATAACACAAAGAACAAATAACATGAACTATGAATCGTTCTTTAATAGACAGTTTTGTGCTGTGTTCTTGTATTTGTTTGTTATGTTTGTAATATGTCTACCCACCCCTTACGACAATTTACCATGGTTTTACTACGGATGAAATTTAAAACAACTATGGTTACACTACACTTGTACCACAAATAAACTATGTTTAATTTTGTAAGGTCACGTCTTGTGTTTTGCTTAAAATCTTAATAGCTCTGATTCACAACTGAGAAATGACCCATAACAGCTGGAGATACGTCTGCATACGTAATAGCCCACCGCTACAACTCTTGGTTTAAACACATAAACTCTAGTGTATGTAGTAGTAGTACTTTGATTAGAAATACATTACGTAAAATAATATCAATAAAATAAATAATTATTACATATTCCTATGGGACAGTACAATCAACATGCTTTGAGTTTGATCCCAGCATAATGTGTCCCTCTGCAATAAAAAGATCTAGGCAGCAGCTGAATATGAAATACAATAACATCATTCATTCAGGAAAGTTTAAAGCAATAAATGCTCTTGCTAGTAGGATGCCTGATTGGGAAATGTTAAATATACTACTTAAACTGGCCTTAAAAGTCAATGGTTCCCCATCTGTTGTTTTTTTGGAGAGCAACTTCACGTAACACATAACGCTCAGTGGCAGAGTAAACAATAATTATTTTAAATAATAATTAACGTTATAATTATTAAACCCGGAAGCTTTTAAAACACTCCAATGTTTGCTGTTTGTGATTTATCCACATGTGCTGTCGAACTGCTGTGTAAATGCAATATTGTTCTAGTAGGAGTGTCATAGTGCTCTACACTGTAAACCCCAATAAGTTCATAGTACTCTAACAGTTTCTGGAAAAGTTTAGAGGTAACTAACTTAATTTTTTTAAGTTTTATTTTTTTTAAGTTACACTATAATTTTATTTAAAAAAAATTAAGTGCACCTTGATTAAAAATATTATTTAACACTCGCACATTTTTAGTTTCTCCATACTTAATTATTTTGATCAAATGGTACTTATTTAAATAGAAATCTACTAACTCAAAAAATATACTTGTGTATAACCCACAAGCTAATGAAATTTAAAGTTAACTACAAAAAACTTCAGCTTTACATTTTCTTTTTTCTTTTATTCAGTCTTTAAATGTTTTATACAAACATGTCAGAACATCAACAGCATTCATTTTTGTAAAACTTTGTTCTATCTCAGAGGCGTCTGTGCCATGATGCACTAAGTGACTCAAGTCACATACTGGTTTCACAACCTACCCAAAAGCTGTAAGTGTGTTAAACAGTGAAATAACCTGGTGAAGTATTTAGTTGGAATGAACTCTTACATAGACAGCAAAATTAAACACCTCTGCTCTTGATACAAATATAACTAACATTTAGATAAACTCATTTAGTGTATGGTTGTGCGTTTGTGTGTGCGTGTGTTTGTGTGTGTGTACATATGTATCTCTACATATCAAACAGGAACAAGACAATCAGGAACTGAGCATCTTAAAGTGCTTAATATAAAACTTTCTTAAAGCAGCATTAGTAACAGCCATGACCATCAAAGTGCAAATGGATTAAAAAATAAAAATAAAAAGTAAATAAATAAATTTATCAAAACATAAAATCAAGACATCAAATCTATCCTGTTTGTAAAAACCCATAAAAACAAAATATAAAAAGGCACATCTCAGATCAGTTTAGGATTCAGAGCACCAAGTTGGTGTACAACCAATAAGTATGAACAACAGCAACTACGTTAGATTTGGTGGGTAAGACATAATCTGCAAAATGTAAACCGTTTCAAATGCTTTGAGTACCATAGTGTTCAACAACATACTATAAAGTTACGATACTGGGAACCCCGAGAACACATCAACATGCAGACATGTGTATTTCTTGTAAACACAACTCTTAAGTTATCCACTATTTCATTAACAGGTCATTTTTGAGACTCAGTAGGCAGGGTTTAAGTGGTTTACCATCATCAAGACCCATTAGGATTTTCTGGATGAATGTAAAAGTGTGAATGAGTTTCTTGGGATGGTCCAAATGTAAAGCATACATCAACCCAAGCAACAATGCAAATGCTTCAGCTAAGTTAGGGATATCACTCATCATAACATTGTCTTCCACAACAATAGAAATACTTGCAGGACTGAAATTAACTTGATCCGCAGTGTCCTCTGTGACTGCTGTGACAAGAGCACCAGGAGTGTCAATGATGCCTGGCTCATCTCCTCCACCTGAAAGACACAGAGGGTGCAACTGTTAGGTTAAAGTCAGTGTGAACCGCAAGTTGCAAACGACTTTTCTCCAGTGTTGTGACGTATTTGCCAGTGAAACTGAGTATTGAACAGAGGGTTTTACTCCAGTGCTCCTCCGTTCCATCTCTCGCTCATAGCAGACTAACGGCTTGGGGGGAGTTGTTTCCCAACCAAAGCCGTCATACCTACATCATCAGAGAAGGAATGCCATTCCAGACCGGAAGTAAGTTTTCCGATTTTGATTAAACAATACCACGGCAAACACTTTTTTTGTGTATTTACTTGCACGGATTAATTTTGCACCACAAGACTAGTAATATGCGCTGCATATTACACTCACTGGCCACCTCATCAGGTGCACGTGTAACCCAATTCAATCCAGTAGAACAGCTCTCCTTTAAATTCTGTTTATGAAATGTATACATTTTCGGTTTTTGTCAGAAAGGTGATAATTCTGCTTTATATTTATTACTGAGGTTGTAATACGTGGTGGTGGCATAGTGGGGTGAATTATATTGAATGGTGTTCCTAATATTTTGCCCCTTTCTTGTATGTTAATGCAGTGGACAAAATATTAGGAAACCCATTTAATAAAATGCACCCAAATACATAATTCTCACCCACTATGACCTCAATAATAAACATAGAATTTTCAGCTTTCTGACAATGTCAACAAAAACTGAAAATATAGAAACTTTATAGATGTAGAATTTATATTAGAGTTGTAATGGATTGAATTATATTGCACAGGTCTAATTAATGAAAAGGTCAGTGAGTGTATATTACAGGGGATTACTCAACAGGAAGTACAGTATATAGTACGTATATCTCAAGTAACTATTTTACAGGCAAACAACCCACAGTAGGAATACAGGTAAGTATTTTACAGCTGTCTATTCTACAGCCCATCATAAAGTAGTAAGTGTAGCAGCAGGTATTTTACATCTTTATATCATACAGGTTATTTAATAGGTACGTGTACACAGGTTGTTATTTTGCAGCAGAGTATTAAACAGGCTATTAATATGGAGTTAGGCATTACATAGAAGCGGGTGATGTATTGTGATACTGTATGTAATGTGCAGCATCTCATAAAAGGTATTTTTTAGTCATTTTTACAGAGAGAGAGTGAGTGTGTGTATCATTTCATGAAAGGTTAAGCCAAAAGGTCAATCAAATGATTAGCCTTCTCCGGGTCTGGGTAAAGTTAGGCCAGGGCTTTGTGAGAGATTAAGGTTTGGGATTACATGAGGTTAGGGGTTTTACATACAGTATATGTATGTATGCTTATATGCACATACTGTATATCCATGTGCGCATTTGGCTTAGATATATGTGTGAAAAGTTGCAGAAAAGAGAAGTGAGTGTGATTTACCTGTGATTCAATCCGTAAAGCCGGCCATTTCCCCAAGAAGTCCTTCACCTGTGGGTTTTCCTGAATTATCTCCTGGCGACGAAGGGCAAAGGTCTTCTGCATTAGCATTTCTATCAAGCGTAGGTTTTGCAGACTCTTCTGAACTTCGTCCATAATCTGCAGTCTCATTTCTTCCAAACTGGCCTGACTTTCTCCCTTGGGCAAGTTTGGAAGGAAGTTCACTTCAGCTCGTTCGGCTCTTTTTATGTTGGAGTGTGGTGCTGCTCTTTGTCAGGGTTATTTTAGCTCCTTTTACCTGCGCTGACAGACACCTCCAAACATCCAGATTTTGACAGCTTGCCACGATAATCCCCCATCTTAAATTTCAGGCTAATTTTCCATCTATACCATCCACTCACACTTCCAGGCTCTTTAAGACAAGGATGAGCTGTAACAAGAGCTTCAGCTGCCATACCCACATCATTGTCACTTGGGTAATGTTTGAAGTTGTACATCAATGCAGCCATGTTCTCCAAGATGTTGTGCTTTTGGGATCTGGTTAATTTCAGTGTCTTTGCAGAAGTTGCAAAGGCACTGTTTCGCTCTTTAAGCACATGCTCCACTTCATAAGAAAAAGTTAGCACGGGGAAGATGTCAGGCCAGGACTTCTGATGCTGGCTTATAGGCACAAGAGGAAGGATGTCTGTATCAGAAGATGCACATGAGCTGGTATCACTTTCTGATCTGATCATTTTCAATGTCACCTTCTCTGGTAACTCTTGAATATCAACTAGACAGCCGAGTTGTCCACCAAAGTCAAGATCCTCATAATGCAAGGTAAATTCCAGTCTTGGCTTGGCTTTTTCTCGCAGTATGTTGATTGGTTCTTTCACCCACTCTGGTCGCTCAGTCAAAGTTACCTTAATAGCAACATCTGTGGTAACATAAACATGCAGCAGAAATGTTGGGGTTGCTGCCATCTTCTGAGGGACAAATCTATGTATGAAGATCGACAAGGAAAAATAAGCAGATTTAGTAGTGCATACAAAAATGTAACCGCTTATTATCACCCACACATACTTGAAGTTTACCCTTGTGTTAAAATATGATTTAAGATCTACTATGTAGCATTTTTTTAAATCACAAGATGCAAATGTACTTTCAGTGCAACAGTATGAATCGTTTTGGCGTCAACAGCAATTTTCCTTCTACACTGTATGCAGAGAGGGGTGAGTTGTCATTGAGCTCTGATACACTCTGGACAGTTACATTGCCTGGGCAAAGTTCATATGATCTCAGGTGTTCAATGTACTGTGATTTGTGTCCTTGGCAAAGAAAAGTGACATCATTGTTAACAAGGAGGATCTGCTGAATTTTGCTAAACTGAGGCAGTCCTCCCTCCTGCCCCACAGATACAAACATCCCAACATCATAATCAGAACCATCAATAATGATTTTTGATGTGCTGTAAATCAGATTGCTGTCTGTTTTTTGGTTAATGTGTTCTTTTGCAACCTCAGGAAGCTCTGAAACCAAGACAGAGGAGACATTTGATGTCTGCTGATGTGGTTTAAAGAATGATGGTGCACTGAGATAGTAGGCCATCATGTGCTGATGCCCAGTCGCTAGTGTTTTCAAAACATTCTTAAAGTTTTGTGTGTCATGTACTACACGCTTGAAAAAATGCGGTTTGCCCTCAAACCGCTTAGTCCACAAATGGACAAGAGGCCCAAAACACTGTATGAGATCTGGGTAGTGTTAAACATAATGATGTTTAGGGAGCAGGGCAACTCTGGGAAAACCTCCTGAAGTGGTGTCTGTGATCCTGTATCTTAGTCTGCAAATACTGGATAGATGCGTCATCAAATGTTGGGGACAAAACAAGCTCCACAACATCTTTCAAATCTATCACTCCGATGTGCTATTTTCGTGGCCATTGCCACCAATGTTCCTCTTTGCAGCAAAGTTCTTTGAAATAGGTTGTGGTTTATCAATCTTGTCTGTGTGTTGGTACGGGAATGACACAATTTTCCTGTTCAAATACTCAATATTTGAGCCGAATCATCTTCTTAATACATAGGGCCAACTCAATAGGTACAATACACTCTAAAAGATCATGCAGGACATCAGGTTGGAAACCAGTGATGGTATGAAAATACTGCAACTTCTCTCTCAAGAAACAGTCCCCTTTGACACCACATTGGCTTTGACCACCCTCTTGTGTAACATCCTGCACATCCCAGTCATGACTGGCTTTAGTCCTTGGACTAAATTCACCATCTCTGACTTCGAGAGACTTAATTTGGTCTTGTGTAGCCTTGCAGAATCTACAAATATATCCTGCTTTAAAGGATTGCATAAAGCACGCCAATGAGTGGGCTGCCAGATTATCAGACACAACACATAAAACAGTGCCGCGGACTGACTGACCAAGGCACTCAATGAATACGCCATCTTCTTAAAGAATTCGAAGGTCTCGTAGCAAAGGACCATGTACTTCTTGATAGCCACACCTCTTAAGATCAGGTACCTTGCATAGTGCTGCTAGCTGAATTTTTGATATTCTTACAGTGTTACAAGAAGCAAAGTAGTTTTGAAGTGTTTTGGTTTACTTACAAGTTGCTTCATGCTTGATACCACGTCGCTCGAGAGGGTAGCCATCTTGGATAGATTTTTCTGGTCATATCACGTGATTAACGGTACACTTAAAAAAAGTGAGTGAACCAGCGGTGTTCCCTCAGAAATGCTGAGGCACACAAACATAAAAATACATATTTGTTCATAGACATTAATTGTTTAATGGTGGATTAACTCAGCAAGAGATTTTAACTGTAGTGACCTCAGTCTTTATAAGCTAGTAGTACTGTTCGGGCTTACAGTGTAGGCTTCATCACTTTCTGAAAAGAAATCAAAAGCACATTTAGTACACCCTTTGATTACCTCTTAAAATAATTTATCTTTTTAAACATAAGGTAAATAAAACAATTGCAGGTAATAAGCCGAGGTTTAAAACATAAGCTGTGTTCAGCTGAAGAAATGCATGCATTTATGAGGGCGAATAAACTTGTTAATTTTGATTTGAAGGTTTTCTATTGACTTTTTTGTGTTAATCATGCTATAACTTTCCTAAAACCATAACACAACAATGATTCACCAACGAAAGAAAGAAGTTTTGATTTACAAATTATAAAAATGTAAGTTTATTCATAGGTTTTGTTGATATGCTTTGCACAGTGGATGATGACCTTCTCCAATATGCAGAACAATTTGTGTATGCTGCAGATGAACCACTGTTTGTTGCAAATGAAGCATTCCAAACAATATCTGGGGCCATTCTACGAGATACAAGCTTCCCATCATCTCCAGATGGGTTTCTGGCAGCTTACCTCATGTTGGTGGAGAAATTCACAACATGTTTGGAGAGAAGAGACATTCCCATATCATCCACATTTGCCGAAGCAAATAAAATATATGAGTTACTGGCTAATGAGACCTTCTAGCGTTCCTGTAGCTCAGTGGTAAGAGCATTTCGTTAACAACGCAAGGTTGTGGGTTCGATCCCAGGGGATTGCAAATACCTACAGTCAAGCCCGAAATTATTCATACCCCTGGCAAATTCTGACATAAGGTTACTTTAATTCAACCATCAAGTTTTTTTTTGACCGGAAATAACACAGGCTTCTCCCAAAAGATAATAAGACACTGTACAAGAGGCATCATTGTGGAAAAAATACATTTGAACAAAAAGTGGGATGTCCAAAATTATTCATACCCTTTGCAAACTGTCACACTCTATGGGATAATCAAAAGTTCTATACCATTCCAAATAGTCAAAGCTGTTCTAAAGCATCCTAATTACCCTGATTCATCTGGAACAGCCGATTTAATCAACTTAACAGGTAAAAAACAGAAGATCTCTGCTGTTGGTTTGTGGATAATCATGGCTAAGGCAAAGGAGCTCACTGAGGACCTGCGGCTGTGCATTGTGGCTGATCACAAATCAGGAAAGGTCTATAAGACCATATCTAAATGTTTTGAGGTTCCATTGGCTACAGTGTAAAGTATTATTAAAAAATAAAAGACGTTCCGCACTGTGAAAAATCTCGGAGTACGTGGTCGGAAGCCAAAAGTGACACCTGTTCTGGCTAGGAGGATAGTGAGAGAGGTAAAAAAGAATCGAAGGATCACCACCAAGGCCATCCTGATGACTCTGGGCTCTGCTGGTGGCAACATCTCAAGGCAGACAGTCCAACGGACACTGCACACCGCTGGGTTCTACGGACGCAGACCAAGGAGGACACCACTTCTCCAGATAATGCACACAAAAGCCCGCTTGGCCTATGCAAATGCTCATCTGGACAAAGAAGAAGACTTCTGGTCTTCTGTTTTATGGTCCGATGAAACAAAAATTTAATTGTTTGGCCACAATGATGTAGCCTTCATTTGGCGTAAAAAAGGAGAAGCCTACAACCCTAAGAACACCATCCCCA
This sequence comes from Triplophysa tibetana, assembly GCA_008369825.1. Taxonomy (NCBI): domain Eukaryota; kingdom Metazoa; phylum Chordata; class Actinopteri; order Cypriniformes; family Nemacheilidae; genus Triplophysa; species Triplophysa tibetana. Next base: position 27,198,500 of record CM017913.1, on the reverse strand, counting down.
CTTCAAATATGGTGGTGGGAACCTAATGTTCTGGGGGTGTTTTTCAGCAGGTGGACCAGGGAACCTAATCACAGTAAACGGCACTATGAAAAAGGAGCAATGCATCAGAATTCTCAACAACAACATCAGGCAGTCAGCAGAGAAACTTGGCATTGGGCACCAGTGGACATTTCAGCACGACAACGACCCAAAACATACGGCAAAAGTGGTGAAGAAATGGTTAGTAGACAAGACATCAACATTTTGCAGTGGCCCAGCCAGAGTCCTGACTTAAATCCAATAGAGAATCTATGGAGGGAGCTAAAGATCTGGGTGATGGCAAGGAGACCCTCCAACCTGAAAGAGTTGGAGCTCATCTCTACAGATGAATGGACAAAAATACCAGTGGAGACATGCAAAAAGCTGGTCAACAATTACAGGAAGCGTTTGATTGCTTTAATAGTCAATAAAGGCTTTTCTATTGATTATTGGGAAGGGTATGAATAATTTTGGACATGGCACTTTTTGTTCAAATGTAAATAAAAGTTGAGAAATATTTTTTTCCACAATAATACCTCTTGTACATCGTCTTATTATCTTTTGGGAGAAGCCTGTGTTATTTCCGGTCCAAAAAAACTTGCTAGTTTAATAAAAGTAACTTTACATTTACATTCAGTCATTTGGCAGACACTTTTATCCAAAGCAACTTACAGTGCACTTATTACAGGGACAATCCCCCTGAAGCAACATGGAGTAAAGTGTCTTGCTCAAGGACACACTGGTGGTGGCTGCTGGGATCCAACCAGCAACCTTTTGATTCACCAATTCAGTGATTTAACCCACTAGACCACCCGCTGAATAATTTCGGGCTGGACTGTATGTAAAATGTATAGGATAAAGCAATGTAAGTCGCTGTGGATAAAAGCGTCTGCCAAATGCCTAAATGTAAATGTAAATGTAGTTAAAATACTCTGGTGTTCAAAATTTAGGTACTTAAAAAATCTGTAGAGATGCTGATATAATACAATATATGAGTGAATGAAAATGACCAAACAAAATATGTAAGATGTAATCTCTACTGAATAAATATATATTTATTTAACTATACATACATTAATCACACACACATAACATTTACTATTTCATTAGGTCAAACATTTTGACACATATGTTTGTAAGGGAACTGTATGATAAACCCCTGCCCTTTATAATTTTTTATCTTTAAAACATGTTCCTGATCAAGAATGGCTTCTCAAAGCTAACATGATTTGCATCTGTAGGAAAGAAGATCGAACCCTTTCATATCATGCTGTTTGATTGTACTTATTGTATAAATGTTACTTTCCTGGATAAAACGGTGAATAGCCATGTTTTAAAAGACTGTGTTAAATAACACTTCTAAAGCACTCAAATCTGGTAAGTGTAAAATTTACAGGTCAAAGGCCATAGGACAGTTTAGATAGACAGAGTCTGGTAAGTGAAGGGAGATGGATATCTGACATCCAACATTCTAACTGAATAAATGTTTCAATAATGTATATATGAAGAGTTTGGTACCAAAATGGGATAACTGCATATTGAATCAATTAAATATCATGTTTTCATTAATTGATATGGATGATAAAAACTGAGTTATCCCATTTTGGAACCAAACTCTACATATCATCCATCTTGATATATTTTCTTGTCATTAAGCACCAATGTAGGTGTGAGTGATTGAACCAAACAAGAATCACATTGTTTAGGAATCTAACGCATCAATATTTATTATCGAACAACCTCGGACGAGTAATTTCCACAACAAGGCGAAAGACTGAAAAACTTTACATTTCAAAATCTGGAATGATCTGTGAAATTCTGGCTGCAGTTTCCATTCTTTTTAAAACTCTAACATCAAAGGCAAAGCAGACATACCTGTTCAGTCGTCAGAAGTCTGGAAAAGAAGAAAAACAATGGAACAGAACTCTGTAGTGTTCGGGTGACAAATCCTGAAGCCAGTGAGTTGTAAACACAGACCTTTATAGAGCAATTTTCACCATTAGAATAACCTACAGAACATATTCATATGTCATAACCTAGAAAGATCGTCAGCACAATAGACTCAAAAGATCGGTTCCACTCAAAAGAGATTATGAGTAAATAAACCTCAGAGTTGACCAATGTCATAATCTACAGACAAACGTTTTAGGTGTATGCTTTTAGTTCAATTAAATTCATGCAGTATTTAGAATTCAGAAATTAGACATAATTAATATTGCATATAAGAATTTATAGTCCGTTTAATATTTGACCTGTGATTCTTTCTCCTTTATCGCCAATGTGTGCTTTCACTGTGTGTGTGTGCGTCTATGTCAATGTGTGTGTGTATGTATGTTTGCATATTGTGTGTGTGGAGCATTTGTATGTCTGTCTTTGTTGTTTTCACCTTTGTCTTGTTTTTACAGGTGTATGATTTTAGTTGTTTTACTTGTATTCAATGTGTCTCATGTACAGCTGCTTTGTAACAATGAAAATTGTAAAAAGCGCTATATAAATAAAGTTGAGTTGAGTTGAGTAAACTTGTAAAACAACCTTTTTTGTTCCTATCTAAGTCAATTTAAACATAATCTAATGGCTTGGGATGCTGACTCACAAAAGACTGACCGATCAGAGACGAAATGAAGATGCGCTTGTTTATGAACACAACCTATTTATTGTCACCACTCACAAGGCTGATTTGGGTGTAGTTTTGATGTTGTGATTTTCTAATGTAAATATACATAATAATAAATTACAACAGTTAAACATAATAAACAGTTGGCAATAACACATTACATTAAATTAAGTTCAATAATTTAACTTAATAATAAACCCAGAAGATTAAAACAATACAAAAGACGCTGTAACTGCTGTGTTACATACAGCGCACAGCTGTAACTTGACATCTTTAACATATCGCATCTAGTTTGCATGAGGGTAGATTATACAGTTTTTTGGTCAGAGCGTTTGGCTTGTGATCAGAAGTTGCCGGTTCGAATCTCAGTGCCAGCAGGTCATGACTGAAGTGCCCTTGAGCAAGACACCTTACCCCTGATTGATCTGCAGTAATGTCTCACTGTAAAAAACTACTTGAAAGTCTCTTTGGATAAAAGCGTCTGCCAAATGTATAAATACATACATATTTATATTTACATTTAGTCATTTGGCAGACGCTTTTATCCAAAGCGACTTACAGTGCACTTATTACAGGGACAATCCCCCTGGAGCAACATGGAGTAAAGTGTCTTGCTCAAGGACACACTGGTGGTGAATGCTGGGATCCAACCAGCAACCTTTAATTTACCAGTTCAGTGGTTTAACCCACTAGACCACCATCTCAATACATAAACATACAATACATATACAGTGAGGAAAATAAGTATTGGAACACCCTGCTATTTTCCATGTTCTCCCACTTAGAAATCATGGAGGGGTCTGGAATTGTCATCGTAGGTGCATGTCCACTGTGAGAGACATAATCTAAAAAAAATCCAGAAATCACAATGTATGATTTTTTTTAACTATTTATTCGTATGATACAGCTGCAAATAAGTATTTGAACACCTGAGAAAATCAATGTTAATATTTGGTACAGTAGCCTTTGTTTGCAATTACAGAGGTCAAACGTTTCCTGTAGTTTTTCACCAGGTTTGCACACACTGCAGGAGGGATTTTGGCCCACTCCTCCACACAGATCTTCTCTAGATCAGTCAGGTTTCTAGCCTGTCGCTGAGAAACACGGAGTTTGAGCTCCATCCAAAGATTCTCTATTGGGTTTAGGTCTGGAGACTGGCTAGGCCACGCCAGAACCTTGATATGCTTCTTACAGAGCCACTCCTTGGTTATCCTGGCTGTGTGCTTCGGGTCATTGTCATGTTGGAAGACCCAGCCTCGACCCATATTCAATGCTCTAACTGAGGGAAGGAGGTTGTTCCCCAAAATCTCGCAATACATGGCCCCGGTCATCCTCTCCTTAATACAGTGCAGTCGCCCTGTCCCATGTGCAGAAAAACACCCCCAAAGCATGATGCTACCACCCCCATACTTCACAGTAGGGATGGTGTTCTTGGGATGGTACTCATCAATCTTCTTCCTCCAAACACGTGTAGTGGAATTATGACCAAAAAGTTCTATTTTGGTCTCATCTGACCACATGACTTTCTCCCATGACTCCTCTGGATCATCCAAATGGTCATTGGCAAACTTAAGACGGGCCTGGACATGTGCTGGTTTAAGCAGGGGAACCTTCCGTGCTATGCATGATTTCAAACCATGACATCTTAGTGTATTACCAACCGTAACCTTGGAAACGGTGGTCCCAGCTCTTTTCAGGTCATTGACCAGCTCCTCCCGTGTAGTTCTGGGCTGATTTCTCACCTTTCTAAGGATCATTGAGACCCCACGAGGTGAGATCTTGCATGGAGCCCCAGTCCGAGGGAGATTGACAGTCATGTTTAGCTTCTTCCATTTTCTAATGATTGCTCCAACAGTGGACCTTTTTTCACCAAGCTGCTTGGCAATTTCCCCGTAGCCCTTTCCAGCCTTCCAGTACAATTTTGTCTCTAGTGTCTTTGGACAGCTCTTTGGTCTTGGCCATGTTAGTAGTTGGATTCTTACTGATTGTATGGGGTGGACAGGTGTCTTTATGCAGCTAACGACCTCAAACAGATGCATCTAATTTAGGATAATAAATGGAGTGGAGGTGGACATTTTAAAGGCAGACTAACAGGTCTTTGAGGGTCAGAATTCTAGCTGATAGACAGGTGTTCAAATACTTATTTGCAGCTGTATCATACAAATAAATAGTTAAAAAATCATACATTGTGATTTCTGGATTTTTTTTAGATTATGTCTCTCACAGTGGACATGCACCTACGATGACAATTTCAGACCCCTCCATGATCTCTAAGTGGGAGAACATGCAAAATAGCAGGGTGTTCAAATACTTATTTTCCTCAATGTACATACATATACATATATATATGGATTACAGTTGCGTGTGATGAATATACGCACACTTACATCTTTACCTCACAGGCATAAAACGAACACACATTTGAATCTTTTATTGTTTTAAATGTTTGTATGCTGTTATTACCTCTTTTGTAATAAGCACAGTAGACACGTGTTGTGGACCTGCAATAATAAAAATGCGCTTTTGACTTAAAAAGTCTGACTTTAGACCACATTTGAGTTGGTCCATGGGCCAGTCTTTTTTCGGTCCCTAAAAATAGCAACGCTCCAAAAATGTGCGGGACACACCTCTTTTTAGATCAGTAATGCAGTGTTGATTATAGCTTGCCATGTAAAAACAAATCAATCAGCAGTTTTGTTTGTCCAGCAGATCTTTGTCTTATGTCACATCTCCAAATAGATCAAGAATGCAGAAACGTTGGCGGAAGCGCAGGAGGGGTTGATTGATGCATCGGCTGCTATGACACTACTTGGATGCTCCACCCTCCTGACGAGTCTGCATGAAAAAGATGCCCTTGTGGAAGAAGCTGCAAAAGCATATGTTGAAGGCCGGTTAAAAGAAGCATTGGAACAGTGACCATTTCAGAGTTCTAAAAAGTATTTGTTTACCATCACTACACCTGAAAAGCATAACTCACGTAATTAATTCACGTAATTGTAATTAATTCACAATTGATGAAACCACTGTTTACAAGTGGTTTTAAGCCACTTGAGCTGGATAACCGTTTGGTGTTCCTTTAAGGGTAGATTTCAGCCACTCCGGCAGCAAGAGGCGGAGGATAGAAAATCGAACAGTGATATTTATGAGGGATTGGCTCGTAGAGGTTGGAGGCATGTATTTTAATGATGCATTCTATTGATAGAGTCATTGTTGTTGTTTTACACATTTAGGGTTGCACAAACATTTTTTCATGGCTCATCGGACTTGAGCGCGCTGATGACTTATGAAAACTGTGTGAACCCTGTGTGCAGCAAAACTGGTTGTACACATGACAAAACTGAAAAATACCAGTTTATTACTCCCATTTTGAGTTTTGATTATCTTTTCATGGTTTTAATATATACATTTTTTTATTGTTTTTGGTTTGTGATATCAAATTCTTGATATTGTCCTATCAACATTTTTTCTAAGAGGGGAGCAGGCCGGTGACTCCAAGAAATCCTGGTTTTCACCTCTGGTGCGGACAGGATACCACCTCTGGGTTTCCCCCAGAAACCTACAATTGAGTTTCTACACCCTGAGGACCATGGATTGCGTATTTTCCCATAGGCCAACACATGTGATGTGACCTTGCGTTTGCCTCTGCACCAGTTGTATCAAAACTTCAGCGAGAAAATGGAGTCAGGGATTCTGCAGTCTCCAACTTTTGGTTTTGCCTGATTATGTTGTTTTTTCATTAAATTTGACCTTACGTTGTTCTTTTTTTAAGTAGTTTTGATTAACCTAACACTGATTTAAAGAAAAATCGTTTATGTTCAACTTTTCATTATACAAGCAGTTTTGTTGTTGGTGAACCTATTGAAAGTATGGGCAAATTGTTAAATTGTTAAAACTGATTTTAAAGATGAAACTTAAATAAAGTTACATTTTGTTGACCCATTTACATTTCTCACTATTGATTTGTTACCACTTAATTATATTTTTTTCATTGAATTTTATTGAAGTTAATTAGGAGCATGACGATTTATTAAATACAACCAGCATGTGCATATTTGGGGAATGACTACTGGGCATCTGACGGTGTATCAGCTGACGTCTGACTGCTGCAATGAAGTCTATGGACCGCCTTTTGCCGTGATGGAACCCTACAACTTTGTAACAACAAATGCCATTGAACCAAATTCTTTCCGGAACTCCTGTTGTGATGGCTGTTGCTGCTGCCCTCAAAGTCTTTACCCAAAATATGGGGGAGATTAATTAGTTATTTTTCCCCCAAAACTATCAATAGTGTAATATTTAGTTTATCATCAATAGCGGTCCTTAATTTAATTAAACAGGAATAACATTACATAACTTGATGAAGCAAGGTCATTTGTTAAAAGATATGCCGTAATTGACACTGAATATGTTTTTTGTGAATAATAACAATAATGTTGGTTTTATCAGTGTCCTATTAATGTCCTACATTAACGGGATGGCTGTTGAACGTGTTTCCAGCTTTAAGTTCCTGGGGACCCATATTTCGGAGGACCTGTTCTGGACTACCAACACCTCATGCCTGGTCAAGAAGGCTCACTAGCGTCTCTTCTTTCTGAGGACACTGAAGAAGAACCAACTGTCTTCAACTATCCTGGTGAACTTCTATTGCTGCACGATAGAGAGCATCCTGACCAACTGTGTCACAGTCTGGTACGGGAACTGTTCTGTTGCTGAGCGCAAGGCACTGCAGCGGGTGGGGAAAACAGCCCAGCGCATCACAGGGACTACATTTTCTTCCATTGAGGACATCCAGAAGAAACGCTGTCTGCGTCGTGCTCGCAGCATTCTCAAGGACTCCTCACCCTGCACACAGACTGTTTATTCTCTTGCCTTCCGGCAGGCGCTTCCGGTGCCTCCGGACAAGAACCAGCAGACTAAGAAACAGCTTTTTTCCCAGAGCTGTTTTGTTATTGAACTCTGCTCCCCACTGATTCCACTACCACTCGTAACTTTAACTTTAATGCTGCTATTACTTTTTTTACTTTGCACTACAGGGCTGCCATGCATGACTGAACTGTACACACCAGTACTTCATGTATCTGCTCTACCGGACTGTTTACACACACATAGCATCATTTGCACTCTATACTGCTCACTTGCACACCAGGAATATTATACTGAATGCTCATTTGCACTAATGGACTACTTTCATAACTGCATTAACTCATCTACTGAACTGTAACTGCAGTAGTTGCACTAACTTATCTATTGCACTCCAACTCTGTTAACTGCATCTACTCATCTATTGCACTATAACTTCAACAACTGCATTAACTCATCTACTGCACTGTAACTTTAATAACTGCATTAACTCATCTACTGCACTGTAACTTTAATAACTGCATTAACTCATCTACTGCACTGTAACTTTAATAACTGCATTAACTCATCTACTGCACTGCAACTTTAATAACTACTGTCTATAATTTATTTACACAGATTATAGTAAGCTCAGAAAAACCTGTACAGATGCAAACAAAGGTAGCTGAGGACACAAACCGTTGGCAGAAAAATGGCAGAAGACCTAAAGATGCTCGTAATATCAGACTGTCAAGAGTTTCGAAAATTGCCGCATTAGCTTCATCTACCCCAGATATGGCTAAGACTCGACTAGACTATTGGTACTCTGCCACTGCCTGTACATCTTGAAAATAGATGTACAGAAAACAAATAATAGAGGCACTAATGAATATGGGTGAAGAATCCCTAAATGTGGTCAGGCAAAAATTAAAAGTGGACACTGCAGTTGGCAGACGGTCTATGTCAAACAGCCAACGGTACTCTATACTCTATAGTGGGGGACTCTATTATAAGAAACCTTCGTAGCAGGGTATACGTACCTACCATTTCCCTCAAGCGATGATTGCTGATGTAAGCAAGGAACTCTCAAACATCCTGAAACAACATGAGTCTGTTAATCGGATTGTTGTACATGAGGGGGAAAAATGATCCTCGAAGAGAGCAGTCACAGCTCCTAAAAAGGGATTTTAATGAACTCTTTGAAATCCTTGGAAAGCTAAAAGTTCAGGCATTCATCAATGGATCTCTCCCAGCTCGGGGAACGAAAATGTTCTCTCAGCTACTCAGTCTGAACATATGGCTGCAAAATACCTGCAACATTAGAGGACTAAACTTCATTGACAAAATCTATTCTGGAGTCAAACACAACTTTTTACTACAGATGGCCTCCACCCAAACAAACTTGGTTCAAGAGTGCTAAAGGAAAATATCCTCTTCTCCCTTTCACCCATCAGTAGAGTGTGCCACTCCACTCCTGAATGCCACAAATACACCTGGCTATAGTGAACCACCTCAGCAGTTGGATGGACATTTGGATAATACCACTCAGGCTGTACCCTGCCCAGTGACATCACATCAGTTGGACGATGACGAGGACTCGACACCCAAAGACGTTTCTGTGGATAACAACCGGGAGCCCAAACAACATACTTCAGTCTTCAGAAACACCAGACTCGCAGCCCCTCACACTACACACTCTCTCCGTCTCTACCACATCATCTCTTTTGAGCTTCTCAGAGAAAATGGAGGAACTAGTATTTGCTGGAACAAAACTCTCCCACTCTATTGTCGCGAGTCCACAGGTTTCAACTAAAAAGCGAGGGGCCCCACAACCAACAAAGCATCTGGGTCAACCTGGCCAACCTGTTCCCTCTGAAAGACCTCTCCAGCCTCGGCCACAATGCCAGGGATCACACAATCCCCCATCTGCTGGAGATGGACTAAACAAGACTGCAAAGAGCACTGGTAACTGATATGAATTGGGTCCCTGCTATGATAACAGCAACAATCTCAAATATTTACAGAACAAGTGGGAACCCAGTGTTCCTTTAGTTCTCCCTATATCTGTCCTGATAAGTGAACGAAAAACGAATGCCCTTTCCAGTCGTATGCAAAGCAATCTAATCTAATACCTTTTAGACGTCACCCTGAGGATGACAGGGGTAAATAAACTAGAAAACAGTTACCATTCAATTAACACTTTTAAACATCCGTTCACTAAAAACAAATCCTTTTTGGTCAATGACCTCATCACCAGTAACAAACTGGACTTCATGTTTCTAAATGAAACTTGGTTAGATGATAGTTGTAGTGCTACAATCCTCAATGAATCTGCCCCCCCAAACTTTACTTTTATAAATGTTTGCAGAGCTGTTGGGAGAGGTGGAGGAATAGCTGCTTTATTTAAAGATCTCTTTGACTGCAAGCTAGTTTTACCTGGTGACTACCTGTCCTTTGAATACTTGAGTATTGCTTTAAAAGGTGCACCACGCATTCTGTTTACAATTATTTACAGATCTCCCAAATATTCCTCAGTCTTTGTTGATGAGTTTTCAGAACTGCTATCAGCTATTTCCTCAGAATTTGACTGCTTTGTTATTGCTGGAGATTTCAATATTCATGTAGACAAGACAGAAATCAACACTGCAAATTTACTTTTAAATGTTTTAAACACTTTTGATCTGATCCAGCATGTGCACAGTCCCACACACAATCGTGGACACACTCTGGATCTGCTCATTAGCAAAGGTCTAAACATTTCATCCACTATTATTAGAGATGTGGCACTGTCTGATCATTTCTGTATTTTCTTTGATATATCAATCAGTCCTGCCAATGAAGATAGACCCGTCTCTATAAAAAAGAGATTCATAAAAGAGAACACCAGTGAGCTATTTATGAATGCTATGTCTTTGTCACCAAGTATATTTGCAGACTCTATGGATATCCTCATCGATAGCTTTAATGCAAAAGTCAAAAATGCTATCGATGCCATTGCTCCAGTAAAGTTCAAGGCGATAACTGGCAGACGTAAAGCACCCTGGAGAAACACACCAGCAGTACCAAGCATGAAAAGAACATGCAGAAAAGCTGAGCGTATGTGGCGAAAAACCAAAGTTGAAGTTCATTATAACATCTATAAAGACAGCCTGCATGCCTTCAATGTTGACTTAAGCAAAGCTAGACAGATTTTTTTCTCTAACATTATAAACTGCAAAATAAATAACACTCGCACCCTTTTTGCAACTGTAGAGAGACTAACAAATCCCCCTGGTCAAGTGCGGAGGTATTTGCTGTCTGATGACAAATGCAATGAGTTTGCAACTTTTTTCCTTCAAAAGATCAGTAATATCAGAATGGAAATCAGCAAAGCTCCATGTGGCAGTCAAGTCAGTCTGACTTCAGTACATCAGAAATGAGTTACTTTGTCTGAATTTCAGACAATTGATCTCAAAACCCTGGAGGAAACGGTACAGCATCTTAAGGCCTCAACTTGCAGCCTAGACACACTTCCCACATCCTTTTTCAAAAGAGTGTTTAACTGTTTGGAAGCAGATCTTCTAAAAATAGTTAATACCTCACTGCTCTCAGGAACTTTCCCAGAGTCCCTAAAAAATGCAGTTGTCAAACCTCTTCTAAAAAATCTAAAAACCTTACTGTCTAACTACAGGCCAATATCAAATCTTCCTTTTATAGGCAAGATCATTGAAAAGGTTGTCTTCAATCAGCTGACCAAATTCTTGAACTCAAATGGCTACCTGGACAATTACCAGTCTGGTTTCCGTCAGCATCATAGCACAGAGACAGTGCTCATAATGATAATTAATGATATTCGATTGAATTCTGATTCAGACAAAATATCAGTTCTGGTTTTAATAGATCTCAGTGCTGCTTTTGACACAGTAGATCACACCATACTCCTACATAGGCTGGACAAATGGGTAGGGCATTCAGGGTTAGTACTTAAATGGTTTGGGTCATACCTTAAAGGGAGAGGTTACCATGTGAACATAGGCAACCATAAATCTGACTGGATACCCATGACTTGCGGTGTTCCACAGGGATCAATTCTTGCTCCGCTCCACTTCAATTTGTATATGCTCCCACTTGGCCAAATAATGAAAAAGTACCAAATTGCCTACCACAGCTATGCAGACGACACTCAGATCTACCTATCCCTCGCACCCAATGACTACAGGCCTATTGACTCTCTTTGCCAATGCATTGATGAAATTAACAGATGGATGTGTCAAAACTTCCTTCAGTTAAATAAAAATAAAACTGAAGTCATTGTTTTTGGTAACAAGGATGCAACTATCAAGGTAAACACATACCTTGACTTAAGAGGTCTAAAGACACAAAGCAAGGTAAAAAATCTTGGGGTCATTTTGGAGTCTGACCTTAGTTTCAGCAGTCACGTCAAAGCAATAAGCAAATCAGCCTACTACCATCTCACAAACATAGCCAGAATCCGATGTTTTGTCTCAAGGCAAGATTTAGAGAAATTAGTCCATGCTTTCATCACCAGCAGGGTGGATTACTGTAATGGACTCCTTACAGGTCTTCCCAAAAAGACCATCAGACAGCTGCAGCTCATACAGAACGCTGCTGCCAGGATTCTGACCAGAACCAAAAAATCTGAGCATATCACTCCAATCCTCAGGTCCTCACACTGGTTACCAGTTACTTTTAGAATCAACTTCAAAGTCTATATATATCACTCTATGGTCTAGGACCTAAATACATCTCAGATATGCTCATTGAATACAAACCAAACAGACTTCTCAGATCATCAGGATCAAGTCAGTTAGAGATAACAAGGGTTCACTCAAAACAGGGTGAGTCACCTTTCAGTCATTACGACACCTGTAGCTGGAATCTGCTTCCAGAAGGCATCAGACGATCACCAACAGTAGCTACTTTTAAATCCAGATTAAAAACACACTTGTTTAGCTGTGCATTCACAACCTGGGGCCCGTTTCAATAAGGAAGTTCAACCAACACCGAGTTAAAATCTGAACTCTGAGTTGATTTACTCAGAGATCGCTACTCTGAGTTTTCAGTTTCAGACCAGCTGATTTGAGTTAGTTCAATCCAGTCTGAGTAAGTTCACTCTAGGTTATGCGCGTGCAGCATGGCGATGAAAAGCCATCATCAATAGCTGGGTTTCAGTCACGTGATTATGATGACGCGCGAAGGCGGGGCTATTTCAGATGGAGGGCAGGAAGTAAACATGGACAATGTGTCTATGGAGGAAACCGTTGCGGAGAGTGCGTATTGTATGAATTTAGAACCAGTTTCAAGAAATAGATACAAGGAGTTAGTAAACAGATATGTTGGACGTGACCCGTTCCTCGTGAAGATGAGTGAGTTTTCGGTCGAACTTGAAGATTTGCCGACAGTGGAGGCTGTTGACATCACCAACTATCTATCGTTTTGACTATAGTTATTAGTGTGGTCTTTGTGAGTTCTGGCTGTTGTGCAATATAAAGGAAAACATTAAATGCCATTGAGAAGACAGAATTATAAATGGTGGTTTATTTACAATATTAGATTTTTAACTATTGTTATAATAAGAACATGGTGTGCAATAACATTAGAATCCATTTTATTACATATAGCCAGTACAATTGGACTAGTCACTATCAGGTTACACAAGTGTAAGACTTTTATCCACGAGTCACTAGTCACGCTGCTTCGGTTCGGAGCTTTCGGCTGTCTGTGTCAGATCCGGGCTCTCATCTGTCTGTAGGAGATCCAACATAGCCTCTCCACATTCCGACCGTCCTTGTTGGTCTTCATTGAGCTTTATCCTCTGCTCTCGCTTAAGAGACGCCTCTGATTTGGGTTTAGTTTTTTGGGACCCTAGGTTGACCGTCGGAGCCCAATCTACAGGCTCAACGTCACCCAAAGCGCTAAGGCAGTCTAAAAAGCCCCGAATGAACTCCATATTAGACTACCGGTAACTTAATAATCATTACTAAGTAAATGAGCATTTAACGAAAACCTAATGCTATATAAACACAGACACAAAAAACAAGTTGGCTAGCTAATATAACCTCCGACGAAGTGGTCGCTGCAGACACGGGCATTAACAGACTCTGCTCCTCCCGACTGCAGACGTACGTTAAAATTCACTTTTTACGGCGTTGTTCTGTGAGCTTTTTACATTTCTCACATTTATGACTGACAATCTTTGGTACTCTGTAAAATCCCTTTCCCTCTTCTCGGTTTGATCGATTGGAGAACCCGTAAACTACACAAAACATTGGCATTTTCTCAGACGGCACTGGCAGATCCTCAGCTATTTCACTTCCTGCCCTCCATCTGAATTTCGCGCTCTCGCGATGCAGCAGCGTGACGTCACGTGAAACCAACCTATTGAGTGAAGATAGCAAGATCATAGCACGATTCACCATTGCAACGGCACGTGACAAAAAGCGCGCTGTTACTTTCTCGCCAATCGAATTGAAGGTACTGATACAAGCGTACGGTGAATATGAGCACATATTTAGAAAAAAAGAGCAACACAACCGCATCAGCAAAAGAAAGAAATTTTGCGTTGGAGAAAATTGCTTCACGTGTTAATGCGTAAGTTTATATGTCAATCACTTTTACATTTATTTTGTAGAAACTCTGAAAATGGGAATTATATTTAACATGCGCTCTCTCTCTCTCTCTCTCTCTCTCTCTCTCTCTCTTTCTCTCTCTTTCTCCCTCTCATGTAGGTGCAATCCTTCTGCAATAAAAAGATCTTGGCAGCAGCTGAATTTGAAATACAATAACATCATTCATTCAGGAGATTTTAAAGAAATAAAATGCTCTTTCTAGTAGGATGCCTGTTTGGGAAATGTTAAATATTCTACTTAAACTGGCCTTAAATATTAAGATAAAACGTTCAAACGGGGCCTCACAATTCTCTCCCGACATAAATGTAACTCTCTGCGAATTAATGCAGCTTCCTCATTTATGGGTTCCTGAATAAACGGACATGACATTTTAAGGTCTGTGTGACTAAATTGAGCGAGATTAGGAACTCGACTCAATAAACAAATGGCGTATGCAATTTCAACACCGCTCGTGCTTCGAAAAGGGGGCGGAGATTGTAACAAACCCTGGGTTTGTGGAATAAAACCTGCTCCCGACCAGGTTAGGTTCACGGAGTATGTTACTCTGGTTACTCACTCGGAGTATAAGATACCTCGATTTCTGAAATGGGCTTGACTTACCCCGCGGTCCTGGGTTTGACATACCTCGCGTTCTGAAACCAAAAACCCTGAGTATTCCGTTTTCTGGGGTTGACTTACTCCTGAACTCGACCCGGGGGTGGAGCTCAGATTCGTCAGAGCCGGATGCCAGTCTCCCTCCGATGCTGCGAGCGACGTCTCATCTATTCATCGCACACACTCATCTACATCGTTTCCGAGTGTGTGCGTGAGGATCCGGACGGTATGCCACCACCGGTTGGGGAACGTTTAGAAGAGCGTGCAGATGTGTCAACGAACGCTGCTTCAGTGTGCTGGACGCCCAGACACCTAATGCAGCGATCGTGTCCATCCCCCTCCTCGATGAGGGTGCCACACCCAAGAGAACAGCGGGACATGCCGCGCTGAAGAATGCTCAGTCAGTCCTGAAAACGACTTTTTAGAAAATCTCTAACACCTCCGGAACCGCCGAGACGCCCAGCGGAAGGTCGCTGCAGGAAGGGACGATCCGCTGCTACACGTCGTAGCACCAGCAGTGTAGCTTGTAGAGGATTTTGAATCCTGAGTTGTACTCAAGAGTGAAGGCTCTGAAGATCAAAAGGTTAATGAATGCTGCACGCTGGCTTCATTTTATACCGGATATCCGGGGGCGGAGTCCGGCATGCAAATGTCATTCGCCAAATTTCATTGGCCTTTTCTATAGTAGTCAGAGTTGTTTGGTTCTCAAGGGCGAACCCCATCTGTCGTTCTCGACACAACGTCGAGAGACCGACAGAAAGGGAACCATGTTGCTTAAACAATTGTATATATGTTTATAAAATATTTGTCTTTCTTATGCTTATTTCTTGTCTACAAATAATAAAAACTACAATTCTAACCAGTAGAACTGTGTCAATCATATCTTTATTGGCAGTGAGAAAATGTTTGAAAATTTGGGGGATGCTAGAAATTAATGCATGTTAGAAAACACTTTACGCTAAACAAAATATTTTAAACGTAAATGTTGTTTGTTTAGGAAAAACATAATTGGAAAAGTGTAATATAAACAAATTAAGTAAATATACATGGATTACCTGAAAAAACTTTTGACATTGACATTTTATTTTCAACATGATCAACATAAAAAAGAAACACTTCACTGTCAGTTATGAAATTACACAGTGCACAAGTAAATAAACTTGTTATTAATGACAATGAGCATTCATCATTAAAACAGATACTTCATTCATCTAATTACACTGCATCAAACACAGAGATATTCACAGTGACATTACCACACTCGCTGTCAAAATCTGATTCACAGTGATTTTTTTAAGATACTAGATTTTATTTGTCACATACATTTTGTTAACATATAACTTGCAGTGAATTATTAATCTGGTATACTCCGAAGACTTAGCATATAGAGGAAAATAGATTATATATGTACAGGTACATCTAAAAAAATGAGAATATCATGAACGAGGTCAATTTTTTGTCACTCATTTCTGAAGGTGAAACCCATACATTATATAGATGCATCACACAGAGTGACATTTTTCAAGCCTTTATTTCTTGAAGTTTAGATGATTATTTCTCATAGATATTGAAAACCCAAAATTCAGTCCCAGAAAATTTGAATATTACATAAGATCAATAAAAAAGGAAAATTTTAAAAGGACATGTCAGGCTTCTGTCAGACTGACTTGACTGCCGCATGGAGCTTTGCGGATTTCCATTCTGATATTACTGAACTTTTGAAGGAAAAAAATTGCAAACTCATTGCATTTCCTTCAGAACTTGACTAGGGGGATTTGTCAGTCTCTTTACAGTTCCAAAAAGAGTGCGAGTGTTATTTATTTTGCAATTTATAATGTTAGAGAAAAATTTCTGTCTAGCTTTGCCTAAGTCAACATTGAAGGCATGCAGACTGTCTTTATAGATAATATAACTAGGCCATCCTTTCCTGACATGCGATTTTGCGGTAACAGAACAGGTTCCTTTCAATCTACTGGTAATAACAGACTTTGATGAATTTAGATAATATCAACAATAACATTTTATTATACCAGGGAGGCACAACATTAATTCAAATCATAGAATGTGCTTCCTTGAGTCTTTTGCCAATTCACCTTATACCCAGATGTAACAAAGCCAATGGTCAGTGAAAAACTTGGTTTGTTTGTTTTCTCGATACTGAAGAGAGCATCAAATGAGATCTCAATCTACATGTAAACAGGATTCTCTGAGACAGTCACACCTCTTTGAGGAGTGCACTGGTTCAGCACCACCTTATCTTCACTCGCTAATGCAGACATATGTACCCGCTAGATCCGTACGCTCTGCAAACGAACAGCGTCTTGTGGTGTCATCCCAAAAAGGTAAAAAAATCTCTCTCGCGCACCTAATCTGGATCTGTTCCACCTATGTGGAATGATCTGCCCGCTACTACAAGATCTGCAGATTCTGGGTCCATCTTTGAAAACACTTCTCTTCCGTCAACATCTGACTGATCAGTTCTGACTCTACCTTCTCCACTCTTTAAAAAAAATTGAATGGTTTCTGCAAAATGACTAAATGTAAATGTAATGTAAATGAGTGCAGGTTATGGATAAGAAATAAAAAGTTTTAATATACTCTGTTAGATTTGAAAGAACTAGACCTATTTACCCATCGCACCATGATCTTTAAAACAATACTAAACATGAATCATCAAAACTTCATTCTATGACAATAAATGATATACTCCGTATAAAGTGTGTAAGCATTTTCCAAGTGATCTGGGCCTGAAGAGATGAAGGGGTTCAGTTCATGAACATCAACCCCTGAGGGGAGGGCAGGATATCATTCCTCAGGATCTAGCAACAAATGGGGTTTGATTGTTTTGTGTCCTAGCACAACACACAACCTTAGGACTTTTCCAGCTGCCTAACACAGATCTAAGAGAACATGTTAGATTTCCATACAGCAAGGGTCGCGTTCAGTTACTGGAGATCTTGAGGTGTCTCTGTTATTGAAAAACGCATCGTAGTTTTCTTTTTTTCTCATGGTATTTGTAGTATCTTCAGCAAGCTCTTCAGCTGCACTTCCTACAGTAATGAAATGTTCCAGGAGGCCGAGAGAGCTCTCAAACACATTCAAGTGTACAAGAAGAAAAGAAGAGAAGGTCAAACAACAGATGAAGAACATTAAAGCCAAATATGAGGCTGAAATTTGAGAATATAAAGAGAAACTACACAAGGAAAAAGCAAGAGGCAAAAAACTGCTCATGTTGAGAGACAGTGGACAGGCCAAAAATCATCAAACTGAACAACTACAATATGAAACTGTCACAGGTCGGGGCGGCCCGTCAGGCTACACCCACCCCTGAAACCCGTACCACCCTTGGGGAGACGGACAGAGGCCAGGCAAAGATAACAGACAACAAGACTTCAAATAACGGTTCTTTATTAAGTTAAAAAAATGGATAAGAGATGTAAGAGGATGAGTCTTCTGGGCAGGGTCGTTCCGTCCTGTGGATCCGCTGAAGGCCCACAGAGTGCAGTATAGGGGGGCGTTCTGGTGAGTGGCTTCACGGTCTTCCAATGGAAGGGGCGAGTCGGGGCACCCGACTGGGAGGAGGCTGCTGCAAGAGGGTTTAGGTGCTTATTTCGGGGACGCACTCCCTTCTTCCCAGGGGTAGGATGAATCGGGACTTAAGACCGGAGGAACTGTGGTGGAACAATTGAGGTGCGCGGTTCAGGTACGTACTCCTCTTCTTCACAGCAGGAAGCGGACAGAAGGGTACGATGAGGGTGTTCCTGCGAGCAGTCAGGTGATTAGTCGGGTATACAATCCTCTTCTTCTACAGGCGACAGGCAGAGAGCTTATGGCTGGGGAGCTTCAGGCCGGGGAGCTTCGCTGCAAACAGTCCAGTGAGTATACAGGCACGTAATCCTCTTCTTCTACAGGTGACAGAGAGAGAACTTACGGCTGGGGAGCGTCGCTGCAAACAGTACGGTGAGTATACAGGCACGTAATCCTCTTCTTCTACAGGTGACAGACAGAGAACTATGGCTGGGGAGCTTCACTGTAAAACAGACGGTTAAGCATTCGCCTCACGTGTCCCCCCACTTCCCGATAGGCTGTCAGACAGTACACTCAATATCTGTGGAGTACAACAGTGTTCACCTCTTCTTACATCTTAGAATGTGATAGCGAACTCAGGTAAGTAATGGACATCCAGCGGGTTCAAGTTCACACTTCACACATCAAATCAGTGCATCACACCATTTCATCACTGCAATTCGACACTCAGTGGGAAATATATATATAGATGGCCGTCGCCCATTTGCTGACCTGGCATTCACATCAGGAAGTACATAGACCAGAGAGAGAGGATAAAGATCGAGTGGACTACTCGCAGTCTCTCACAAACGATCTCACTGTCCAGCGGTTCCCTCCTTCCGGTTGAGTCGGCGTGCTCTTTCTCCCAATACTCACAGTGCTGCGCCGTTTGCCAGCCCCACTCCCTCTTCTCCTCTGCTCACGCTTCCTCCAAAATACACAATCCCCAAAACAACTACCCCGTTGGTCTGTACACTCTCCTTTTATCCTGCCCTAATCGCAACGTGTCCCAATCGCGGGGCTTCAATCCCCTCGTGCACAGCTGTCGGCGATTTTGGCTAATTACCCCATTCGCGGGGATTTTGCGCTAATCCGGAACTAGCCCGGTGTTCCGTTGTTATGGGTCCGGCGGGGGCAATCGCGGTGAACATTAGTTCCGCCTTACAAGGGAAAAAGTTGGAATTTCGTCACCTCGTGACATAACTCAATTAGAGGAGAATGAAAAGCAGAAAAATCCAGTTTCAGCAACAACAGATATAGACACAGAGGAGGAATCAGCTCAAGGAGCAACATGAGAATCTGACCAACATAACAAGACAAACAAGAAAGCCAGTAGAAGTTTTAACCTTGTAAACGTAACACTGATCAAAAAGTATAGAAAGCAAGCTGAAATGTTCCAGAAGGAACACAAAGGAAATGAAACAGCAGGTAGAGAGGAAAAACAGGGAGAAAGGAAAAGGTCTGTTTCTTCCAGTCTAGAAAGACTTGTGATGAGTCCCAAAGATCACAAAAGCGTTTAGGTGAGGAAATATTGACCCTTTCAAATCCTGTCACATAATCCCAGAATGACACAGTTTGACTTGTTTCTCAGTTCTTCAACTTGTTTTCGTAGCTCTTCTGTTTCTTCTCCTTTCTGTTGTTTGAAGTGTTGATGGAGTTTTTCCAGTAACTCAAGTTGTTTCTGATGTTCTTCCAGCTTCTCTTTCAGTTCTTCAACATGTTGCTCTTTTCTCTCTCTGAACTCATTAAACTCTTCTGCTTGTTTTCTGGCTTCATCTTCATGTTTCTTCTTCATCTCTTTTATTCTCCTCTCATGTTCTTCCTTCTTTTTTTCTTGCTCTTCCTCTTCTCTTTCTTTTCTCTTTCTCTCCTGTGTTTCTCTTCTCTTGCTCTCTTCTTCTTGTTCTCTTTTAATATCATCAATTCTTTTCTCCCATCTCTTTCTCTCTTCTTCTCTTCTCTCATCATCTTCTCGTTGTTTTCTCTCCCACTTCTCTTTTCTCTCTCTCTCCAGCTGCTCATGTTTCATCATTTCAGTTTTATTCTTTTCATTCTCTCGCTCTATCTCTTTTCGCTGTATCTCTCTCTCTTCATCTCTCTGTCGTCTCTCTTCTTCTCTCTCTTTCTTAATCTTCTGTCTCATTTTCTCCAGTTCTTCTTGTTTTTCTCTCAATTGTTCTTCATGTCTCTCTCCTCTTTTTTTATCATCTTCCTCTCGTTCTCTCGTCTGTCGTTTCTTGTCTTTCTCCCATTCTCTCTCTTGTCGTTTAATTTCATCTTGAGTCTCTTTTCTGTCATTTTCAGCATCTATTATTTTTCTCTTCCATTCTTCTCTTTCTCTATCTTCTTCTTCACGTCTCTTTTTCTCTCCAGATTCTCTCTTTCTAATCTCTTCTTCTTGTCTCTTTTGTAATTCTGTTATAATCTGTTCTTGATCATGTTTCATTTTCTCTTGATCTTGTTTGTATTTCTCTTCTCTCTTTCTATCCTCCTCTTCTCTCTCTTTCTCTCTCTTTTCATAAAGTGATTTCTGATGTTCAGTCTCTCTCTTCATCTCTCCAATTTTTTTATCGTAGTCTGCTTTTACTCGTTTTTCCTCTTCTGACCATTTCTTTTTCTCCTTCTCTTGTTTCTTTTGTGCAATTTTTTCTCTCTCATCTGACTCTTTTCTGAGTTTTTCCTCTTTCTCTCTGAACTCTTTCTCTATCTGCCCTCTTTCCTCATCTGTCTTTTGTTTCTCTTCCTCTAAACTCTTTCTTGTTTTTTCCATTTCCATGTCATGTTGAAGTTTTAATTCCTTTATCTGAGTCTGAATTTCTCTTTCTTTCTCCTTAAGTATTTCCATCATCCTCTTTTTAATGCTCATCTCTGCCTCCTCAAACATTTCATTAGTAAAGTGTTTGTTTCTGTTGGAAGTAATCAACGTTTTCATCATTTTTAAAAGTTTAGAAACTTGAGAACAGTCTTCTTCTTTCTTGTTATTGAAGACAATGTATCTGTCTCCACAGTGTTTGATCAACTTTTGTAGCACTGAATCACTTCTCTTCACATAATCTTCTATAGATTCATTCTCAAGATCATCTCCTCTAGTGAACAGAATGATACTGAACTGTGCAACTTTGGGACCAAATATCTTCTTTATCAGATCTATAGTGTCTGACTCTTCTTGAGTGAATCGTCCCAAACTCAACACAATGATGAAGACATGAGGTCCAGGTGATGACAGTGACACACATTTCACTAGTTCTTCCATCACTTTATCATTTGACAATTTTCTCTCAAACAGTCCTGGAGTATCAACAACAGATACTGATACACCATCAACTTCACTAACTCCTTTCTCACAAACACTCGTCACTGAACCTGTGCTTAATAGACTTTTAAACGGTTTTCTTCCCAGAATTGTGTTTCCTGTTGCACTCTTTCCACTTCCTGTCCTCCCGATCAGCACAATTCTCAAACACTTTAGATCTTCGGCTTCACCTTCAGCACCTGAAACATGTTAAAAGTTAGCATGTTACATTAGCATCTTACTACACAAAGTCGGTTTACAACTTTAAAAAAGCAAAAGCTCACGTAAAAACATACTTCAAAACTATTTTCAATCAAATTCATTTTTCATAAGTCACAAATGTTTGTTGTCTGGTGATCTCTAGGCCACCAGCTGAAAAATGCACTGCATGATCATGTACAGAATAGAATGTTCTGCTAACAAAATATTATTCTATTTCTTTACACAAGTTGTAAAATGCTGTGAAACACTGTTCTAGTTTGCGCTCGCACGATGTTGTGAATTTATGTATACTGTACTGTATATGAACAATGAGTATAGGTATGTACCTACTGCCTAAATTTGTTATAATTTATATTTGTAGCTTAGTTTCACTGTGATAATAAAAGTCTTTCATTCTCTTCTATTCATTGTTTGAAAATTCAGTGAATGCTTGCCAAACAGACACAAAAGCTCGTTTGACAGTATCTGCTTTTAAATTATCTAATTCACATGGAAAACAAATATTCTGTGATTTTGTTTCTCCTGTCTCCGCTCATTGGGCCTCATTCATAAATATACTATGATCATGGATTCACTGATATGTATTTTCTTGCAGATAATTCTTTAACATTGGAAGCTGATATATTGGTCGATATATAATATCCAGAGGTGGAAAGTAACAATTTACTCGCGTTACTGTATTGAGTAGGTATTTTGTCTACTTTTGTGTACTTTTTTAAGGAGCTTTTAAAATCTGTAATTCTACTAAAGTATGATTTGTGTCACGTATTGTACTTAGTTATAATTAAAATCACATGTTTAACTGAGTAAAAAATAAAGGACATTACTCCAGAGAATATTGGGCACGATAGTTTTTACGTCAATAACAGAAGAGCGATGGAGACAGAGTAGTTAGTGCACATGTCATAAAGATGAAACCCCATCAAACTCTGACGCTGAAGACAATGAAGTAAACCCCTGGCCATATTTAAGTAACCATTTCAGCTTAAAGACAGGATTATGGACGCTATGCAAACTATCTGTGGTGAGGAAGGCGGGACGTGAGCCATGAGGCGGGGCCGGTGCCGTGAGTGATAGTTGGAATCAGCTGTGTGCACACCGGTCCCGCATATCTCACGGAGGAAATCAGGAGCATAAGAGGACGACCAACTAGAATGCTGACGAAAGAGGACCGGACACAGACATGTTTAAATTTGTGTTTATGTTCTTATGGCCGGTGTGGTGCCAAATTTGGACTCGCTGCCAGATTATGACTCCCCTATACCCCACTAATATTAGGTTTTAGGGTTGTGTGTGGGGATTAGCGAATCCCCATCAAAGTCTATGAGGGGACTAATAATCTGGCGGGGGTGCAAATTAGGCACAACACAGGCAGTCGACCGTGAGGTGGCTGCCGGCCCATTACTTCAGTGTTATTGTTTCTTTTTTCTGATTAAAGTTTGTTTAAATGTTAGCCGGTTCCTGCCTCCTTCCTTCCCTACTTTGAACTGTGTTACACTATCATCTTATAAAGATCCTTATGTGCAAGAATGTAGAGCTATAATAAAATCAATCATATTTGTTTAAATAATGCTCCTACCCTTGTTGCATTGGTAACTAGTAAGTTTAGTTAAAGTCAAGACGACATTGGTGCACAATGCTTTATATTGTAAGTGTTTATTCTCAGTTTGTAGACGCACGGTTCACTAATGTGTCTGCACCATATTTACGCAGTGTGAATGGAAGCTAACTGAACAACTTCTGCTTTAATGACATATTTAAATGTGGATCATATGTCCCTCTCTTCTGTAAGCGCGGGTTAAGAGAGTCACATGAAAATGTGCTTGCAATTTCATGCATTTTGAAAATCCTCACAAGCCCGGCCTTAATGACGAAAAGAACAATAGAACAATGACAAGCCCAAAATAAACCTACAAATCGACAATTTTAATAAGGCAAAAAAACACTATGCTCAACTTTTCACTTTATTAACTATATAATGTATCTGCAACTTCATAAGAAAAGACTAAACAACAAATGCGAAGCTCTTAAAATAAGTAAACATGGCAACACAGGGAGAGCACACTGTGAAGCTCTGAACATAAACAAAACGCAGTGTCTCAGTCTGTGTTTTAGTTCAAATTGCTAAAACAGTATTTGCTAAACCCACTTAACCAGTATTTGACAAAAATCAGCAGATACGTATGAAACTGATTAAACTCTTGAGATTCATGTTTCTTGATAACTTCGATCAACGGCAAACATGTTACCATGGTCACGACCGGGTGAAAACTGTCAATCATCACATGAGGAAATATTTCAGGGCCCGAAATACAGTCATCATTTCGAGGCAATTGATGTGCCAATCAAGAAGATGACCTCTCCAGATCCCTTGGGCTGGATGGTCATCTAAGGCCGTGAGGGATGCGTCTGTCGTTAGCATCTTGCGACCACAACACGGACCAAGACTGGTCAGGGGAGATACTTTACAAAAGCCTCCTCATGACGTCTGGCATCCCGGAACCTGATGACTACGGTGTTTACCGCATTACCAAACAGTCTGGAAGGCGAGAGTGGGGCATCAAGAAGGAACTCACAGTCCCGGTTCCTGATGCCCATGAGGTTCAGCCACAGGTGTCTCGCTGTGGTTACCAAAGCAGCCATAGAACGGCCAATGGCACGGGCAGTCTGCTTGGTCGCACTGAGAGACAAATCTGTGGCCCGGCGTAGTTCTGAAAACGCCACATTGTCAATCAACCCGCCAGTGCTTACTTCATCCAGCAGATCAGCCTGGTACGCCTGCAGAACTGCCATGGTGTGCAAGGAAGCACCAGCCTGACTCGCTGCCATAAATAGCCTTCACCACCAATGGCGATGTAATCCTACAAGGCTTTGTGGGGAGAGAGGGCTTCAACCGTGGGCATCATCGTATACCCCCGTGGTCTCGCGCGAACAAAAGTCAAATTAATTGACGTTGATGGCTACCAAAACACTGGAGGAATGAGGTCTCTGCCATGACCGAGATAGCTTGGCGTGGAGATCCTCAAAAAAGGGGAGGGCCCGAGATTTGTGATCGTCCCCTTGGTCACCCGACAGATAGTCATCTAATTTCGAGTGCTTGTTGGCCTCTTGTTCCTGCGGCCAGTCAAGCTTAAGCCAGTTGACTGCATTAGTGACCGCCCCGAGGAGCACGTCCAACGCTTTGGCGTCACGAGAGGAATCAGCGCTCTCCAGCCCCGCAGAAACAATAGATGCCTCGTCCTCTGCCTGCTCTGAAGAAGTGCTAGGGCATGCAAACCCTAGGATAGCATGATTAACCCCCAAGCACTCAAAACATAATTCATGCCTGTCCAGGTCGTCAAGGTATCTCTTACATGAACACTTCTGTGTTCTTTGTGAACTAGTGCACGGTTAGACATGCCACATGCAAGACATGTGATGTTCATCAGTAGCAGAGGAACTGTTTCCAAAAATGACACAAGGATGTCCAACAGTGTTCTCAATAATGAACCTCTGACACTATTTATATATATTATGATAGTGAAGTGTGCACTTTGCAAATAAATAGCAAAAAATTGTTTTTTTAAATCACACATTCTTTCTCATTTCGACTAATTTAAGAGCTAATGCGCACAGATCACATGCTTTTTTCCCCACTGTTTTCGTTTACAGCAAACTTGAATGGAATTATCAACGTGGTATAGAGCCTATACGCAAAATAATAACATTAAATAAGTTAAATTGGTTCAACTTGCGTCAGGAGTAGAATTTGAATTTGAGCTTGTGCATGCAGAATGTACT
Organism: Triplophysa tibetana; assembly: GCA_008369825.1. NCBI lineage: Eukaryota > Metazoa > Chordata > Actinopteri > Cypriniformes > Nemacheilidae > Triplophysa > Triplophysa tibetana. Next base: position 27,172,945 of record CM017913.1, on the reverse strand, counting down.
CATCCTCTGAGCCGTCTCGATGTGAAGCTTCTTGTCTGGTGTGCAACTCCTTTAACTTACATGCCGCTTGTTTGTTTACGTTGAAGTGAAACCCAACTGTCACCGCTACAGCCATGATTGTGAATGTACATGTAAGACTTTACGATGAATGAACAGTGATGTTTTTAAGTGCGGTGAACCTCTGTAATCGCTGTAATCCTAATTGAGTGATACTTGTTTCATGCACCTTCTTATAAAATCCAACTCAAATCTTAATTAAAAATGTAATATAAATATTTCCATCACGCTGTCTCACCATCACACTATGAGTGCATGAGGAGGAGATGATCTGACTGCATGGATTACAGCAAATAGGATGACAGCAGAACACAGTGTAAACAAATTAGTAAATATATTTTCCTTAAGGACTGTGCTTAATCATCAAATGTCAATGTCTGGAAATTCAGCCGTTAATCTTTTGCAGGATCATTTTTCTTTATGTCCTCGTTATCAGTCCTTACCATGTTCATAACAAAACCTTAATAAAGAAACACTCATATTTAACAATAACTGTATGTCTTCAAATGTTCTATCAGGTAAAGGTTAATGAACAGTTAACATAATTCAGATTTACATAAGCACACTTGCAGGTGATCTGTGGTTTATAAAGGGAATATTGCGCGAAACGCACGGTTTATAAGTCTGAATATTTTTTGTTTTAAGCTATTTAGACCTTTCGTGCTCCTTTAGTAAGAATCCTACGCAACGGTTTTATAAATGATACGCCTGGTTCCTTAACTTTCTGAACAATTACTGCATAACATTGAAGTTCTCATATTAAACTTTTACTCACCACATGAGCTGATCTTCTCCTGTAGCTCTTTGATTTTACTCCTCATTTCACTCAGTTCAGCTTTATATTTCTCAGTTTCGTGTCTTCTTCTCATCTCTTGAGCTCTGACATACATCTGAAGTGAATATGGTTCAGTCTTCATGTTCTCTATGTACTCCAGCAGATCTATTGATGCTGGTTTATATCTCTTATGTTCTTGTAACCCAATGACTCTGTATCGTTCTCCACAGAGACGGATCAATCTCTGACTTTCAGCATATGAATCTACAAAATCTGTCACATTTCTGTCAACAGTGACATCACTGGTGAAAATCATCATGAAGTGATCAGTGGAGTCAAATATCTTCTGGATCTTCTCTATTTCTCCTTTGTGTTCATCAGTCAGTGGACCAACAGGGAGAATGATAAGAAACACATGAGCTCCAGGACCACAGAGAGACACAGCAGTGAAAGATTCACACATCACTTCTTCATGTGAGAGTCCAGTCAGAGCTGGAAGATCAACAACACAGATCTGACGTCCATGTATCTTCTCCTCTTTCTTCACACACACTGAGGAGATGGAGACTTTCTGATTTAAAGTTTTTTTCAGTTTTCCTCGTAGAAGTTTGGACATGAAGACCTTCAGTGTTGCATCAGCTCCACACAACACCACATTCAGCTTTGAGTTTAAACTCACTGATGATGAAAGACACATTTAAACTATAACAAACATATGGCTGTATGACAGTAATATAAAATTTAAGTTTAATTTGTAGGAGATATTGTTGTCATCACTAAACAGACACTGGTTGTCATCACTAAACAATTTATAACATGTATATTGAAATATCTATATTTTTTTGCGATAGAAATCACTTGGTTGTTTTTATAATTCTATTTGTCACACAGTAAGAACAACAAATATTAACTTCATATTACCTTATACCTACACAGTCCCAGAATCATAACAGTTAAATGTGGATGAAATTGTAATAATATTTATAGAAGCGTTTTCTTAAATACTTACAAGAAATAGTTTCATCATCGCTTCTGGTTTTATGGCACTCTTCAGATCTTCCATCATCAAAATAAGAGTCTTCTTCCTTTGGCTCTCGATCGACAGATGATCCTTCTGCATCTTCATAGGTCTCACATATGAGATATGCATCAGGTTCTTTCTCGACTATCTCGTCTATTCTTCTGAACATCTCAGAGAGCCATGCTGCTTGACCTTCATTGAACTGAAGATGTCCTCCTCCACACTTCTGTATTAAATGTTTGATTTCTTCATTCATTACTAGAGAAGGTTGTTTGGTTCTGTATATTTCTTCATCAGTAGTCAGAACTATTGTGTGTTTCATGGCCTCTTCACTGAATTCTTTCAGCACACGTTTGACTCTGTTTCTATCGTCTTTACTGAAGTTGTGATGCTGAAGTGTGAGTATGAACACATGAGATCCTGGAGAACACAGACTGATACACTCTTTCATTCATTCTGTGATCTGAGAGTATGAAAGGTTGTGTTGGAGCAGATTAACACTGTTGATGACTGTGATGTGTCTGTTCTCCACTGGTCCACTGACTCTCACACTGTGATTGTGTAAATCCTCTGAAGGAGCTTCACTTTGTCTCAGATCTACTCCCAGAATAGACTTCATCACTCTGATGCTTTCTGATGAACTCTTCCCCAGCAGAACAATCCTCAGATCGCTCACTGAAACACATTTGATTATTTATTGGAATGTGGAATATTTACTGTAATGTTAAAACATCTTAAGCAATGCACAGTTAGTAAAATATTGTAGTTATACCACAAATCTACAGAACCTTTGATATCACCAAGAATCAAAGAAAACACGGTTTCTGCCGTGTTTAATAAACCAATGTTTATTATGACACAGTTCCTAGGATCAAATCTATGTTATAGATTAGAATTTATTATTATGTTATATCTTCGTGTAATAAACTCTGGCTGCTCATGTTTTGCATTTTAAATAGAGAGGTTTTGATGATTTAATGTGAATGTAACATAAAAAGGCTTTAATATCCATTTGTAAATGATGTTCAAATCAGAGGTGAACCGTTAAACTAGAGAACCTTAACTATGGAGGGTATGCACGTGTCGTCACAGCACTCGCCATGTGATGTCAAGCAGGTCACGCCCACTGAGTGGTAGAAAGACTGAATGCAGCAGTGTTTACTGCTATCTGTTTAATGTCCCCACCACAGTGACCCTCAGTTTGAATGTGAAGGTCAGGTTAATAGTTTTATATGAAACATTCACAAGTGTTGTCTTTTGTTGCAATATTTCTTAAGTTATTATATGTTTTATTGTACCTATGTTACATGTTTGCTTCATGCATTCCATGCTTTGGCATCCCAATAGAGCATTTGAACTTCACTGAAACAGAGACCAAGAATGTGTTTATTCTTCCTTATTGTTACAGGGGCATCACTATTTCTACAAACCTAAAATTGATCATAACAACTGGGAAAGTTGTTATGTTTAATGTGTAAAATATCTGTTCACAATCAGCTATTATGAAATTCTAATGTTCATATGTAACAAAGTGAATTATTGATAAGAAAAGTGTGAAACATGTTCTCGTCATACATAGATATGAAACATTAATGGCAATACAAATTAAATCTTCATATATGTCATATACTGTTGTAATCAGAGAAAGAATGAGTTTAATCAATGTATTAATCTACAGCCCCCTCTAGTGGACACTATTAGTTATAAAGTTTTAATATAAGTTTAAAATCTCTCTCTCTCACACACAATAGGGGTTTGTTCTGGCTTTGTCAAAACGGTCCGTGTAAGTTTTATTCATTTGATATCCTATATGAAACAAATTATCGGAAACTGAAAGATGAGTCGTTTTTAGTTTTTTTCGTGTAGTTCACCAAACGAAAAATTACATTTCGGCCCGATTTTTCATTTTCGTTTGCCGTTTAAAAAACGGATTTTGGACTCAATATGCTTTAATGTGTAACTACATCACGATGTGTTTTTTGAGAGCTTTTCAACTCGGCTCTTGAATGAAACATCTGCCATGAACTGTATAAGGGTGAAGCAGCAAAGTATATTAACCGATCCAGAAATCACTGAATCCCCCAAAATATCCTGGGAAAGCAAGTACAACATGAGCTGAAAAGATGTCAGCAGAGCAAGCCCAACATGATTAAGCAGGAATAACCGTGTAGTAGTAAAACAGTGGAAACAAAGCAGTAATGAATGAGACGTAGGACACAGTTCCTTCAAAAATGTGTTTTTGTGTTATTGAATGTAAGAATAGGAATGGCAAAAATGATGCTGTTATTTCCTATGGAATACTGTCGTTGATTTTTTTAAGCAGAACAGGCCATTCAACGAACTGGGTGGACTGACAAAATCGTCCGAAATTGTCGTTTCTCTGTTTATTTTCTATTGGATGAGGTTTTCTGTACTGTTTATCAAACACAAATGCAAAATAAATGATGTAACGTTAGTTAAGAAAGAAAATTAAGATGCTTTCTGCCACCAGTTCTGCTCCGCCGACAGGATCGCGTCGCACTGTTTGCAAACAAAAAATTGGTCTATACAGCAGCAGACAAGACACTGACAACCACGAAGTAACCATTTTGAACATTTCTCTTTGAATCATGACATTTTTAATTTGCACAAAAAGTGGAGTGACTTCAACACAGCAATCCAGCAACATCCTTTTTAGAACAAACAACTTGCCCAAACATGTATATTTTGTATTCTTTACTTTATTCGGGCATGTTCAGTCATTTAATTTATTTATTAATTTAGTTTAGTAATTTAAAAAGATTAAAACAAGCAAAAAGAGGAAATAATTAAAAACATGATAAGTCAAAGGCGTGTTTAAGTTTAAGCGCAATTCTCCGGTTGTCCTGCAGGTGCATAGCGTCGTCCTGTTAAGTGTAGTCCAAACAGCAGGTGATGCTCACCAGTTACTAAATATTTATTTAATAGATAACCACATGAAACCAACATTACAATTCAAAATATGGACCACAGTCTCATTTTCTGTCTTGAGAATAAGTTTTTCAATGTGTAAGACACTACTAAAGCAATCTCGCCCCCAAGAATAAGGTGGATAGTGTAAAGAAATCTACCCGGGTACAATTTGTTCCCCTGATCCTATTAGATCCCGAAGACCTGTCATGATCCATGCTCCTGCCTCACCTTGGCTGTCAGCCCCGACAAAACGTTGATAAACGTTTTTTAAAAGGAAACGGTGGTGCGGTTGAACAACCTGATGACACAAGAGTTGAACTATGGCAGCTGAGAAGCCCATTCTTTGTGTTCTTTTTGAAGAATTTTCGGAGCCTGATGAAATCCGTATAAATACGTGTTTAATAAATTTGCATTATGCATAAATATTTTTTCTAAAATGTATTCAAAACACATAATCCAAATAAATTTCTTTTAACATCTACAATTGTTGCATTTACACATTAAAACGATTTTACTTGAACCCATTGTGCGAGCTGTCTCTTTAATACTGTGTGGGTTATACACATGTTGCTGCTCAATGGTCTGATGTTCTACCCTCACCAAACAAGAGAAAACCCCGTTGCACACTGTTTCCAGGAAATATGTCGTTCCGGAAATCGTAGCAAAACATTGCACACCCGTTTGAGCTTGTGCACCTCTTGTCATTCTTATCTATTCATGTTGCAGGATCATGACAACCACTACGATTTCTCCAAAGTCACATGATTTACTGACAAGATCAGTACTGAAAATCCTTTATGTTTATTCAATACATATTCCTCTGATTGGATGATATGTAGACTTACTGCAATGTAAGTACCACTGCATGCAGTTTACCACAGAAACTTTGAACAACCCATCACTTAGAAGTAGAGAATCTCCAGCACAGTTCCACGATCAGGTTAGTCATTATTTAATTAACATTTATTGCTTTTGATATATTCACATTGATCCCTCTATGCTTACATGCAAATTAACCTTACTGAATGGAAATAAATAAATCCCTTTCAAAGAACGTTCATTTAGGGTTTTAGTTTTTTGCAACCAGAAAAGAACGATGCCTTATGGTCATTTTCTTACAGTCAGAACAAAGACAGAAAAGAATGTTGCAGTGTGAAAAATTATAATCATTTAGATTTTTTACTTATTTTTTGCAAGAATGTTTAATGAAATAGTGGAAATAATGCTTTAATCTATAATTAATAATCTAAAAATAAAGGAAAGTTTTTTGCAATAATTTAGCATTCACATGGTAATTGTTAAATGAATCTTCAAAACAGAAATTAAATTCAAAACCCTTTAAGACGTTATAATTACCAGATGTAAGTAATAAATGTGTCTGTAATAGCTGCTAGCTGAAAACTATTTTAGCTAAACGATAATGATTAATCCTCGTATTGTGCAGGTGTTTGCTATATGTGCACGCGCTCTTCTGCAGCATGCGCTTTCTCCTCCGTTTGACGGATTAGAGTTCTTTTCATTTTAATAGTCAAGAATTCACACATACCAATCTTTCATGGTAAAATTGGACAGCAGGGCCATACGCAGGATTTTAGAAATGCAGAGGCCCAACAACTGTTGGTCCAAAAAAGTTTGTCCCAAACAAGTAGGCCTAATTTTGAGGTTCTTGATCTACATATGTGCATTTTAAAAGTTTTGCAAATTTCATAATTGCTTAAATCATGCCTGTCTTTTCATGTTTATCACTAATGAAACACATGGATAATTCATTACACACATACTACCAGATTGGCATATAATCTTTCATAAGAAGCATTTGGGTTTGAAATGACATAGGAGAGTGATAACTGAATTCTTGAGTGAACTTTTGGATAATATCTTTTTTGAAAATAAATAAATATTTAATAAATGTAGCTAGTTGGATGTAATGTATTAAAGATATGATATTTTATCATGCTATTTGTTTTATATTTTGATATCCACAGTATGTATGTATTGTAGGCTCTGTGACTTTAGGGGAATGCCCTCTTATAGAGTCTAATATTTGTAAATAAAGAAACTACTGACAACATGGAAACAGCAAATGTAATGTAAAAATTTAAATCCTCATCATAAACAGAAAACAAAGTTACTTACTGAATAAGTATTTCCAGCAAGTCACAGAATATTCTTTGAAAATATAACAATATCTTTAATATTGACGGAATAATGCCCAAATCTTAGTGAAATTAATGCTTGAAATAAATCTTTATACTTGTTATCTAATAATCAATTCGGTTATGATACTTTAGTCTGGATTTTCACAAGATCACAAAAGTTTACGTCCTGATTAATAATGCTAATGCTAAATGTTGATAAAAATGTTGTGGTTAATAAAATATCACAAATCTGGTTGAAAGGTTGGAGACATATAGCAAACAGTTAACAGACTGACAGATACAAATGCTTTAATATTTGCTGCATTTTGTTTCAAATACTTATATATATATATATATATATATGTTAATGAAAATGTTCTTCCTTTGTTATGGGTTGTATGGTGGAAAACACTATTAAGGTGGAACTGTTTATTAGAAGTTTTCCCGGGGAGGGAATTATATTATTGAAACGTATCAGGGGTTTCCCTGAGTGAGCTGTGCGATGGTATCAGATTGTCTGTACATGCGGCTGATGAGCATGTGTGCTATGCGGCTCTCCTCGTGGATGATTCTGTGTATCCGAGAGGGGGAAACTGTCTTCATTTCACGTATGTTGTTAAGATGCTCCTTATAGAAAAGAAAGAGATTTAGTTGGTTGTGAATGTACATTTTAGAGTGTAACGACAGAGAATTTGATTTGATCAGAGAGGGGGAAACGGTTTTCTTTTGGTCCACAGATTATTTCTCATTTCAGATCGATCAAAAGCAACTATTGAATCTCATCGACGAGTGGTCGTTTGGTCTGTGTGTGAAAGTGAGAGCGTCCGAAACACACATACTACACATGCATGCATGGACATAGGAAATATACAATAACAAATAAATGATAGGGTCTTGAATAGACTGGATGCATAATTGTCTATTTGATAAAAAGTCATTCATTTACATTTAGGCATTTGGCAGACGCTTTTATCCAAAGCGACTTACATTGCTTTATCCTACACATTTTACATAGACATTTGCAATCCCCTGGGATCGAATCCATTCCATCCAATCTTGCAAGCTCACACTGTATAAACTAAGGGCAATTTTTTTTTTTTGTGGGGACATAAATCAAATTGGTCTGCAGAGCTGCATTTTCACAATAGTTTTAGTGCAGTTTCCTTGATTTCTTTAAACAATATTGTATCTTAATCAGAGGAGAGAATACACACGACGGGTACAAAGTCATCCAGAACCTTTAGGAAAATAGATCTCATTTATTTAATCACTGTTAGATAATTAACAACATGTAAGATAAATCCATCAAGATCAACCATCACAGCTTTGTATATCTTCAACTGTACAAAATGGCAAATACAGTAATGATTCACTGCACAACACAACACTCCAGTGGTTACTCAAAGCACTGCACCCCCTAATCTCCCCATTGGAGTTGTGAGCACACAATATTCGATTCACACAAGAGACATAAGTTGCCTTGTTCCACACGCCTTACATTCAACACAGGATCATTGCAACTTCCGCATATAAGCTCTAAAACTAACATCATTCATACGGGTCATACACGCATTCAGGTAGTATTTAAAATACAACACTTCTCCTTTTCCTCCACAGACAAGTCCCGCCCCAGGGTCTGGGAGACTGTACTTTACATCCACATTTAAATTCCCGGTTTGCCGTCCTCACGGAGAACAAGCCAGTCGCTGGTAGGCTAGATCGAGGTCCACAAATCCTAGATCCCATATGGTCTCAGAATAAATAGTCACCAAACAGGAGGTGAATGCAAAGGCAGCAGGGTGGACTGGAGTCAGTACTCAGGTGACACCTCCCTCTGCGGGCTGGGCATTACAATCATTAATCACCATACAACTATTGGCTTTCAAACGATACACAAAGCCTTGCCATCTCATGCAGCAAATAAGTCCCATCCATCCATTTTCTTCTGCTTATCCTGGGCCGGGTCGCGGGGGGCAGCAGTCTAAGCAGGGATGCCCAGACTTCCCTCTCGCTAGACACTTCCTCCAGCTCTTCCGGGGGACACCGAGGCGTTCCCAGGCCAGCTGAGAGACATGGTCCCTCAAGCGTGTCCTAGGTCTTCCCCGGGGTCTCCTCCCGGTGGGACATGCCCCTTCCCGGAAAGGCGTCCAGGGGGCATCCGGAAAAGATGCCTGACCCACCTCAGCTGGTCCCTCTCGATGTGGAGGAGCAGCGGTTCTACTCTGAGCTCCTCCCGAGTGACCGAGCTTCTCACCCTATCTCTAAGGTCAAATAAGTCCATTTTTTGTGATTCACAGGCTTCCATTATCCTGTGCGAATGCGCCACATGAAATGCAGATGTGGGGAGGACATTTATAAATCACACGAGGTCCCAAGATAATACTTATCCCCATATGAATAGGGCGAATGTGTAACTAACGCTACTTCTCTGACCAAATTCACAGAACGCTCCAACTAATTTTACTACACAAACTGCTATCCAATCATAACAGTGCGCGTTACCTTCCAAGTCTTCACTGCGTTACGCCCATTAAAACCCAGATAGAAAATAGCCTTTTACTTATTGATTTAGATGTTTTTTAATGTAAAAACCATGCGAACATCATAAGTAGACCTCATATAAAAGTATAAAATAATAAACAAATTCAGTTCAGGACACCTTCAAACACAAAGACCAGTGTACTAACATATTAACCGAGGAGTTCAAAGAGTTAAAGTGTTAAACAGAGGTTAAGGTTTTGCCTATACACAGTAAGTTGCGACGGTTTTACACGTTATATTGAGTCGACCATTCCAGTGGAGTTACCATGTCATTACACTGGTATAACAATGTGAAACCTTAGTATTGATTCAACATTAGTCATGTGTTAAATACATGGCATGCACGTAGGAATCATGATGATTTCCATTAAGTGTCATTGTATTCCAAACTGCTAACTGCAACATTGAAGATTGACAAAGTGGACACACTTCTGTGAATATATTGTTGTCATAAAATGTATTGTGTAAAATGTAGTTACACGATTAAATTAATCACCGACTCCAAGCTCTTTGGTGGATCACATCTGCAGTTTAATCAAACAGAAGACAAGGGACACACACACACATATCCTCAGATCAATGGTCTGTCAGCTAAGGAATGTATGAGACAAAACATAAATAAATCCCCATCCTCCATTAACACAATACTGCACGCATCCATTTCACATTAAACATGACAAATAACATTTGCAGATATACAATCCACCAATATTAAGTATATTTACCTGATAACAACATTATAAACTCGCGCTAAAAATTTGCGCATAGGCCGCCATAATAACCAAACACGTTTAGGCCACACATTCATAAAACTCCGTGACTTCGCTGTATTTTTAACAAGGAATCCTGCACATTAACGCAATCGCTCTTTTTAACATATTCGTAATCAATATTGACTCATATTTCCCCTATATTTAACATATTTTAGATATAGTCACAGAGCAGTGCAGAATCGTACCTGACTATCTCTAGTCACCGGCTGAACTGAGAGAGAGTAATGCGCAACGGCGCACTCAAGTGACATCACTTGCATGTAAATACACCTTTTTTAGAAAAGCACAATTTTCCTTGTACCGTATAAAGAAAATAAAATTCTGAAAATAATGAATTTCTTCAAACACTTTCAAAATAAAAGACAAAGATTTGCAGAAGAAAACACACATTATTTCACATAATTATTGATATATTACTCACATATGACATGTATGAGCAAGCTGGCAAGATATGCTTAACGTCCTTGTGATGTGATGAGCGCTTCTTCAGCCTTCAGAGAGCAGCATTTGCCATAACATTTTAAAGGAAAGACATTTTTAGCAATGAAGTCATAAAGTGACAGTTGTACTGTGTTTGTAGAATTGAACACAAATAAAGATTAAGACACTGATGTACTGTCATTCTTTTCTGAACTGAATTTAATATTTAAGTTTACTTTTGTGTTCACAAAGAAGGATCACTGCAGACCAAAACTCAAAGTTCATTCTCTAAAACTTTCATTACAGTTAAAAATGAACACCACCTTTCGGTTAGATACATCCATTAGTCTGGGCTATTGCATTGTGCGAGTTTGGAATTAATGTAACATTATCGTCTTCTGGTGTGGACACACATATGATTATTGTTACACAGATAGAGGACAGTACCAACATTAACCACTGCAAATTTGAAGTTTCTAACTAAAACTCTATAGCGCCACCTCCAGTAACCAGCAACTGTAAAGTATTTGCTTCTGACTTGCTGAAAACATCCAATGTCAAAGAACAATGTGAGTAAATTGTATATTTTTGTATAATCACCCACGTTATTTTTTGTGCTCTAACGTTTGTATTTTCCTCAGCAAACAAAGTAAAAGGAGGAACTGTGGAACCATTGAGTGACCTGAATCTTCATAATCTTAATATTGTAATATCACATAACATGAGTAAGTTTTATTTGAAAATCCAATACATACACTGTAAAAATTCTAGGTTATTTTTAAAGCATGGCTGGGTAAAATATGGACAGAACAAACCGTGGGTTATAAATGAACCTGTTTGATTGTTTTAATCTATGGTCGGGTAACAACAATCCAGCATAGGATCATTTATAACCCAATGGATGATATACCCATATTCTACTCAGGAATGAGTTAAAACAACCTAGACTAGCAATTATTTAAAATGTAGTATTGTAAAATCTTTCTATTTCTGTAGTGCTGACAATTAAGTCTTGAATTCATTCCTTTACTGTTGCAGTGGAAGAAGTAAACACAGCAGCAAGAGAAGAAAATGAAACTGAACCACCAGCAGCAAAAGCATTTTTGCCACGAGCATCACAGACCCTATATATAGCACTGATTGTAGCTGTATATGCAGTAGGAGCAACAGCAGCAGAGGTCCTGTCACCAGGAGCTGGAGCAGGAGCTGTAGCAGCAGCAGTAGGAGCAGTTGTAACCTTATTGTGTTTACAGTGGGAAACACAAGCAAGAACTAAAGTTTTAGCAGCAACAGTAGTATCAGGTGTAGTAGGAACAATAGCAGGAGCTGTAGCAGGAATGATGGTGTCATTTTGGCCATCATTAGAGGGAAAACAAACCCAAAGAGGATCAGCAGCAGCTGGAGCAGTCATTGGAGCTGCTGTAGTGTTAGCAGCTAGAGTCTCATTACAGTCGGCAATTGGTGATTTACAGTCGGCAATTAATAATTCAGTATGGGTTACTGATACATTTCAGCAGAATTCTGACACAATTCAGAAGGTATATGATATATGTCAGTATCTATATGATAAATATAAGCAGAATGAGGACACATTAAAATGGTTATATGATACATATCTGTGGCTAGATAAAAAATTTCAGTGGGCAGCTGATAGATTACAGTTCTTATTAGGTGATCAAGCCAAAAAATGGCTATTAATAGCTACGGCTGTAACTGGAGTATTGGCATTATATGCAGGACCATATCTGATAGGATTGACAGTATCTGAAGTAACATCACTGATAGGATTGTCAGTATCTGAAGTAACATCACTGATAGGATTGACAGTATCAGCAGTAACATCACTGATACGATTGGCAGTATCACCAGTAACATTACTGATAGGATTAGCAGTATTAGTATTGATAGGAGTACGATATTTAGCAGGGGAGCCCAATCCGCAGGGGAAGGCAGCTCAGTAGAAGAGCTTTACGGTAGCAGCAGAAAAGGTTGGGGGGGGGGTCGAAAACAGGGAACACACACACACACACACACTAATAAAAATGTATGACTTGAATGCACTGTAAGTTGCTTTGGATAAAAATGTCTGCTAAATGCCAATGTACTGATTATATTAAAATAATTGCTCTTAGTATTAGTCATAAAATCTTCAAAATGTTTAGTACTTAAATTAATTATATCAATGACTGTTATTTCATGACCTGTGATGTTTCATGGTAATGTTGCAAGTTATTGAGGACATTTTAATTATGATTTATCATGCAACACTGCAATATTCCATCGAAAAATAATTTACATTTTTGATTTTATTGAGGTATTATGAATTTGTATGCGTGTGTCTGTATTGTAGTGTAACGTTTCCTGTGTCTACCAGTTTGCTTGATTAAATTTTTTGTTTAGGGGTGCCAGACAGAGTTACTGTCATTTAATCAAACCAACTTTTAAACTCCCTCAAGAAACCCACAACGGCCTGGGTATCAAAATAACCACAGACCCTTCAAAATGATTTAGCAAATGTAGATAGTGTTGCCATAAAACTATCCCTCACCGAGAGATAAGGCCACAAAGATTAGACACAATAAATCACTGTATTCATTTTTCTACTGAGCATATTCAAAATCCAAGATCATCAAAACATAAACATAATAAATTCATAAACAAAAGGGAGCCATCAGTCATTAGAATTTCTCCCTTTTAACAAAATAATCCCGCCAGCGAACATCGAGCAGTTCATGAGAATCTAATCCAGCCAATTAATAAAGTTCAGTTCAGTAGAAGGTAATCCAAAACATTCAGTTCCTTGCATCAACGAGAGAAAAAACTCTCCCACAAAAACATTTCAGACAAAACAAAACAGTCACATAATACGATCACGCATCAGCAACGGTATCCACAGCCATTGTAGTTTACTCAAAACCTATTTTTCATAACGTCAAATCCCATTCCGTGACTCATCAATTTCGTGAGCAGTGAATTAAATAGCGTTAGTTCTCAGACCTCAGATCTCCGTCCGAATACACCTTTGCCAAACGGTATCCTTACAGAGTATAAAAACGATCTGTCTGGTATTCCGTACGAAATGATAAAGTACTCGATAATCCCGGAAATGAACAGTCTCTAGATCGCGATAATCACTCACATAATTTTCTTTGGTTGCGGAAAAAACAATAAAACATCGCAAGAGTCAACAGAGAAACCTCCACGAGATACTTTTGCCGCTGAGCAGACGCCATCTTAATCAACGGAAGTACTTCCTAATAAAGGCATCTGTACGGGTTGGATTGTTACCGTAACCAATTAAATATCAAGACCCGTTACATAAGAAATGTACCAAGGCTGTATGCATTTAAACATAAGATTGAGTTGGATGGCAATGCGAATGAGTTGTGATTAATAGTTTAATTGACATAACTATGTCTGAAAAACGTTTCTAATAGTGAAGAGTAGAAAATAAAAAAAAACTGAATAAATGCTGGTTCAAATATGTTTCATGATGACATCGTCACAGTAGGATCTGCAATAAATTGTGTATACAGATTGTAATACATCTAAAACAAACAATAATATCCATTTTAGCCAAGTGAAATTGCCCCTTTAATAATGTCCTGAAATTTTTGTCAAGACAAGACTGGGGAGCAAACAAGACTTGCCTTATAAACATCTATCAGTCCCTGATGAGAGCAACTCTTGTTATGGATGTCTAGCATATATGTCAGGAGCAGAATCACACTTTAAAAAGCTTGATATGGAGCAAGCAAAGACACTTCTGGTTTGTATCAGAGCTTTTAAATCATCGCCAGTATCTGCATTACAGATTGACAAATGCCTTTGCGTATCAGGAGGATTTAGCAAATGCTGACATATTGGATACATATACAAGCTCATGGAGCACATTCCTGAAATAAAACAAGAATGAAATTCTCTTACAAGAATGACCAGAACATGATAGAACTAATTTATAGTTTCAGATGGATAGGGAATGTAAAGGGACAAAAGCTATACCTTTCAGCTACAAGTAACCCCCTCTGTGACAATATCATCAGTACCGCCCTAGAGATGAATACATTTAATCTATATTATGTAATTAAACATCTTTTTTACTGAGATAGAATAGAATAGATAGATAGAATTACTGGGTTAATTGGTTGATGGGGAACGGGTAACGGAAAAAGAGTAATAAGGGGAGGAGAAATTGTAAAAGATACCTAAAAAGATGACAAGAACTGAGATGATGGAGCTGGATAAAGAAGGACGCGGAGACTTGACACATCTTAACTTCTATATCTAGATTATCAATGATAAACTTAAATCTATAATTAACCTTTTTACTACGTTTATTTATTTATTTTTTAGACTTGTTGTGTAAGCACGATCGCGCTTGTGCAGAAGCTGCAGCTTTTGCCAGAGGGGAACTGGAATCCCCTGGTTGGGCCTGGGTTCTCCTGAGGTTTTTTTCTCCATGGGAGTTTTGGGTTCCTCGTCACCATTTGCATACTGTTATGTACTGTTTGCCAGGCCGGGGGAGCTGCTATAGAATACAGAATAAGAATTTTTAAGTTTTACTTAACTATATTGAATTTAGGAATTTAAAGTCTATTTAATACTTTTCCTGTGTTTCTCTCTCCATTATCTTAAAGTGGCAGTCCGCAAGTTATTTTGAGGAAAAATTAGCTGAAACCAATTATTGAACCGTGTATAAAACTGTGTAATTACCATTGCATATGGACAGAGTCTAGTTCCATACCGAGATAAGAGGTGCTCTGCACTGGGGAGAGCCTGCTCTTTTCCTAGTTGACCTGTAGGCCCAGACAGTCTAGGTGTCTGAGCACAAAGTCCCTTTGCATACACAACACATCTCGCGAGTGTGCCAAGATAAGCCAGTTGTCGAGATAGTTGAGTATCTGCACGCCTTACTCCCTGAGGGGAGCTAAGGCAGCCTCCACGAGTTTGGAGAAAACCTGTGGAGACAGGGCCAGACCGAAGGGAAGGACTTTGTACTGATACGCTCTTATAGGATAGAGACGTGAAAGTACGCGTGCTTCAGGTCGATTGCCAAAACCAATTTGGGTCCCGAACTGACCCCAAGATGCGCTTCTGGGTCAGCATCCTAAACGGCAGCTTCTGCAGGTGCCTGTTCAGGATGCGTAGATCCAGAATGGGGCGCAACCCCCCCCCATTTTTGGGAACGATGAAGTACGGGCTGTAGGGTGAGAGAAACACAGGTCAAATATTAAACAGACTATAAATTCCTATATGCAATATTAATTATGTAAAACTTCTGAATTATAAAGCAGCCCCCCCGGACAGGCAAATCGTGCAAAACAATATGCAAACGGTGGCGAGGATCCCAAAAGTCCAATCGAGAAAAAAAAAACTCAGGAGAACCCAGGCCCAACCAGGGGATTCCAGTTCCCCTCTGGCAAAAGCTGCTGCCTCTGCACAAGCTCAACAGTGCTTGCACAACAAGGCTTAATAAAAAAAAAAAAAAAAAACTTACTAATGTGGTAAATTATAGATTTAAGATTATCATTAACAATCTAATAGCATTTGAAATTTTGTGTGAAATCGTGTCAAGTCGCCGCGTCCTTAATCCAGCTCTATCATCTCAGGTCTTGTCAGGTCACCGCTTCCCATTCTCCACTCTGCCATCAGGTCTGGGCATGAACTGTATCCTGCGATAACCTTGAAACAAAGAGACAAGACTGGCTGAGAGTAGAGTACTGTTCTGCACTCTTTGATGCAACAAGTACATAATTTGTTGTTGGATGTGTTCCTGGTTCCGGTTGATCTAAATAATGCAGCCTTGATCCTCTGAGGATTTATATTACTGAAGTGTAGTGTATGCAAGATTGAAAAGATGGGTCTTTAGTCTAGACGACTAGGGTTTTATGTAGCATCCGTCAATAGTTAAGCGGTATTCTTTGTTGTTACGTATGCCGGTTTTAGGTCCAGTAAGTAACACTTCTGTTTTGTCCGACTTCAGTAATAAAAAAATTGTTACTCATCCAGTTTTTTTAATTGACTATGCATTCCATTATTCGATGGAACTGCCGGGTTTCATAAGGCTTCGAGGAAATATAAAGTTGAGTATCATCAGCATAACAGTAAAAGCTAATTCCGTGTCGCTTTATTATATCTCCTAGAGGTACCATGTATAATGCGAAGAGCAGAGGCCCTAAGACTGAGCCCTGTGGTACACCGTACTGGACTTGTGATTTGGAGGACACCTCATTGTTTATTGCTACAAATTGAAAACGGTCGGATAAATAAGATTTTAACCATTTCAATGCTATTCCATTAATGCTGACGTAATTTTCGAGTCTATGTAGGAGTATGCTGTGGTCAATGGTGTCAAATGCAGCACTGAGGTCTAGCAGCACAAATAACGAAATACAGCCACGGTCAGACGCTAAAAGCAGATCATTTGTAACTCTGATCAAAGCAGTCTCTGTACTGTGACATGCTCGAAATCCAGACTGGAATTCATCATTAATGTCATTCCTTTGGAGGAAGGAGCATAATTGAGTTGAAACTACTTCTTCCAGAACTTTAGATATAAAAGGTAGATTAGATATAGGCAGTGTTGGGTGTAACTAGTTACTAAGTAATTAGTTACTGTAATTTAATTACTTTTCCCGTGAAAAAGTAAAGTAAGGGATTACTCATATGTTTTCTGTAATTTAATTACAGGTACTTTTGATGTAATTAAACTAAATACTTTGTGAAATATATGCATGTGCAATAGTGTAATTGACATCAAAATTCAAAGTCTTACTTTAAAATCTGTGCTTAAATGTATAATTGTCACATTTGTAATACTTTGGTCAGTTAATAATATTATTTATTTGAATGAATGAAATAAGCCGTTTCATGTCTATCCTTGAATCACTTAACTAATCAAGGTTGATGTAGGATATAGAAAGTAATTAGTAATGAGTAACTAAATACTTTTTGGACAGAGTAATTTGGACTTTAATCTAATTACACTATTGAATATGTAATGAGTAACTAGTAATTAATTACTTTTTCAGAGTAACTTACCCAACACTGGATATAGGCCTGTAATTCCCTAGTTCTCTAGGGTTGAGTTTGAGTTTTTTGACAAGGGGCCTTATAACAGCCACCTTAAATGCTTTAGGCACATGTCCTAATGTCAGAGATGAGAGATTTGTCAGAGATTAATAATACTAACAAGAGGATCTATAATTTCTGGGAGCATTTCTTTCAGTAGTTTTGTAGGTATAGGGTCTAGCATGCATGTTGTTGATTTAGATGATAAAATGATTTTAGACAGTTCATCGTGGTCTACAGAAGAAAACAATTGCAATTTCTCCTTAGGGGTGCTGTCGCGTTCACTACGTCAAGGGTGTTCAGCGGAAATGTAACGCAGGATAATAGCTGGGAGGTTCACTTACCTGATTGAAGCACAGACCAGTCAAAAGTTTAAACGTCGACCAGTAAAATCCCAAAAGGGTGTGTTAGAATCCAGTAATGAATAAAAGCGGGCTATAAGCGGGAGCGAGTATTAGTTTGGCATGTTGTCTCATCAGGAGAGATGCGCCACCGGTAAGATGCCGTTTCTATCCATTGAGTTTGTTGTCTGTTGCGCTACTGCTGTGCGGCCGTTGTATGTGTGCGCGGTTTGTACATGCTTAATAACTATTACTTTGGTCACGCTGATAAAACTTGTGAGCGGTCTGATGTTGAATGTTGTTGGCTCGATAGTATCCGTGGCTATAAAAGAAAATGTTTGAAATTGGAGCGTTTCACTGTCACGCGAGCTACTTCCTGTTTGCGGTGCTGGATGGGTAATGTAGTTAATCACTTTACATTGGTAATGGATTACTATGCTCAGCGTGGCTACTTAAAACTACACTCACTGTGTTTCACTTTAAGCCAACATACTGAGAACACTTTTGGCTATTAGTTTAATGTGTAACGTTGACATTGTATACTTGGTGTGTGTGAAATTGTTGTATTTCTGTGTTTAGTTGCATGTGCTTTGTTTAGTCATTCAGTTTAAACACTAAGTATATCATAATATTTATAATATTAAATATTGACCATATTGGAATTTAGACTTTATTGATATTTGTATAATCAGAATTTATGGTATATTATGTATATCACTATCAATATTGTTGTTACACTATAGCCCTTCTATTTTTACAGGTTTATAACCAGCTTTTTGTGGCTGCTTTTAGTGGACTAAATAAAAACCACAACAATTATAACATTGTGTCCTTTCCTGACGCCCCGTTCGGTGGGGAGATTCTTAAAGAACCGAACAGGTGCTGTAGTTAGTTTGTTCAGCGGGTTTCACCTCTGGTTGCATTGTTATAATTTTTTCTATAATATCTTGGATTTTATTAGTGAAGTAGTTCATAAATTCATCCCTGTTATGCTGATATTATGCAGCCGTAGGCCAGTGAAGCAAACATAACATCAGATAATGATCCGAAATATCTTCACTCTGCTGAAGGATTTTAACATCGTCCACATTTATACTGTAAAATAGTATTAAATCTAAAGTATGATTACAAAGGTGAGTGGGTCCTGAAACATGTTGACTAACGCCTGTCATGAAACCCGGGGGGGGGGGGCAGAACCCAAATGCAGGCAGACAGGGGTATAACTGGGTTAACAAAAAGGTTTATTAAGCAAATAGACACAAAACAAAGACCCACAATGAGGAAAAACAGGAACTGACCATAATATAAAAGCACAGAACGAAGACTCACTTAACACTAGACTAATAAACACTTGACATTAACTAAACTAACAATTTACTAGACATGACAAGATAACAGAGACAGGAACAGGAACATGAATACAAGTAGCATGTAATCCAGACATAGCAACAACCTACACAACTTTTACAGAAACTTTCACAATGAACGAGCACAGGACAAGAACACGAGGGTGTTTTAAAGGGGTGACAGACAAAGGATCATTAACAAGGAACAGGTGCTGGGGATTAAACACTAAGGGAAAGCTAATGAGACAAAAGGGCGAGAAACACCGACGAGACACGAGAAAGAGCATGCTTAGCCAAAATATAAACAAAACCCTAAGGCTATGCCATGACTTCGCTCCAAGAAAAAGAATAAACATGACATGATAGCGGAATCATGAGATAAGCCCCCCCTTAAATGAACACCTCCAGGTGTTCATCAAGGGGTACACTAACAAGACAAGACAGATTGGGACAATGACAAGCCCAAACAAAACATGGAAAACAAAACTAGGGGCAGACAGGCAAGAACAATAAAAGGTTTCATGTGGGACAATAAGAATAATAAACAAGGGAGGGGGGTTGGGGTCAAACCAGAGTACATGGGGGGATGTCCAGAAGGGGTGGGGCTGGGTGGGGAAGTCCTTGGAGGAACCGTGTTGGCTGCCGGCTGGAAGGCCGGCTGGACAGGGTTCGACGGCGGTTGGAAAGCCGGCTGGACAGGGCTTGAAGCTGGTCGGAAGGCCGGCTGAAACATGGACTGGATAGCCGGTTGGAAGGCCGGCTGGACAGGGCTTGATGCCGCTCGGATGGCTGGCTGAAACACGGACTGGCTCGCCGGCTGGAACACGGACTGGATCGTCGGCTGGAACATCGGCTGACACATGGGCTGGGCAGCGCTCTCTGGCGGCTGCTGCAGCGGGCTTGGTGCCGGTTGCTGGACCGGGCTTGGTGCCGGTTGCTGGACCGGGCTTGGTGCCGGTTGCTGGACCGGGCTTGGTGCCGGTTGCTGGACCGGGCTGGGTGCCGGTTGCTGGACCGGACTGGGTGCCGGCAGCTTCGGCCTGGACAATCTTCCATGCCCCTCCTTCCTCCCTCTCTGGTCTGGAAAATAAAGTTGAAGTTGCAGACTGGGATCAATGGTCACGATCACCACGCTGACCATTAGCTGAACAGCGGCCAGGAAGGGAAAGCAATAAAAGCATGTATAACCTTTCCTGTTTCTGATAATCTTAGTTGGTAAAAACACAGCAAGGGACAGTTATATTAAACATTTTTCCATTTCCCGGCACTGCCGCTGTTCCGATGTAAACATTCGTTATAAGTGAGATCATTGTGATCGGATCTTTTATACTCTCTTCAAATCAAATCTAAATTGGTGGTAGCTTTAACGAACAAACGCTGCATATGAAGTTGGTTCAGGTTATAGTACTTAGAAACCTTTAACATAAACACAGCATCTTGCATACAGTATAAACTCAGAGAGCTTTTCAACTCGGCTCTTGAATGAAACATCTGCCATGAACTGTATAAGACTGAAGCAGCAAAGTATATCAACCGATCCAAAAATCACTGAATCCCCCCAAAAATCTGGGGACAGCAAGTGCAACATGAGCTGAAAAGATTACAGCAGAGCAAGCCCAGCATGATTTAACATGAATAGCTGTGTAGTCACAAACAGCATCCGCAACATCCCTAAATCACAACTGAACAGGAGAGCGTGAATATCGGCGGCTTCAAATGGGAACGCTATCAAAGGGTAAGTGGTGATCTTATGTACTCCAAGTGTTGGATAATGTTTGGTTAGGTCTATACGTAGTAAGATTGAGTCTTCCCGGCAGAACTGGCGCTGAAGCTTACATTTCACAACAGTCTCAAAGAAGAATTCATGGCTACACTAGAGACCAATTTGGAGTCGATGTCACGGTTACATCACTGCCAGCTGCTCACACATACTGGTGGCAGTAAAATAGTGGAAACAAAGCAGCAATGAATGAGACGTAGGACACAGTTCCTTCAAAAATGTTTTTGTGTTATTGAATGTAAGAATAGGAATGGCAAAAATGATGCTGTTATTTCCTATGGAATACTGTCGTTGAATATTTTAAGCAGAACAGGCCATTCAACGAACTGGGTGGACTGACAAAATCGTCCGAAATTGTCGTTTCTCTGTTTATTTTCTATTGGAAGAGGTTTTCTGTACTGTTTATCAAACACAAATGCAAAATAAATCATGTAACGTTAGTTAAGAAAGAAAATTAAGATGCTTTCTGCCACCAGTTCTGCTCCGCCCACAGAATCGTGTCGCACTGTTTGCAAACAAAAACTTGGTCTATACAGCAGCAGACAAGACACTGACAACCACCAAGTAATCTAAAGATTTAAAGATCTACTCATGTGATGACATACATAACACAAATAAAAAGTATTTCCGTTTCAATTGTCAAGCTTAATTTTTTAGAAGGGCCAAAGAAAAAATTCACCAATAAACGACTATAACACATTTCTGTCAGGATTCAGGAAGCAGAACCCAAACGTATACAATGGTGATGAAAACAAAGATTTTAATATAACAAACACAAAGCAAAAAAAAACCAGGAGGGGGTAAAATATCAGAACTGGGGGATTAGGTAACAGATTCAACTACATACAAATAACTGACTAGGCAAAATAAAACTATGCTTGACATACACGAAAACTGAAAACTGAAATAAAAAATATTGACAAAGTCGTATTACAGAAAGAAATCTGATTAATGATTAACGCTCTCGCATTAATTGCTCCTTGCAAAGTAAACAAACACATCCACAAAATAATTGTAATTTTTATTTCAATGCAGCTTAAGTAAACCTAAAATAAATTAGATGAATCAAATCTAAATGTCAACATTTTTTGTTTCCAAGTAAATTATTTCATTTTTATTTTTGCAGACATGACACGTTTGTTTAACCGGGAATGAGAAGTCTGACATCTGTAAGGAAACACATTAGCAATCAAATCAGCACACAAAGCACGGTTTTGTAAGAGTAATATGGGTAAATATACTGTGTCTTACAGTCAAGTTAACCTTATTTATTAAACAGATTTCCATAGTAATCGAACATTATGTAACATGTACAACTACTTTTTCATTAAAGGACCAACGCACAATTGTCACTACTCATGAACTCACTCCACCAAACCCATGATGTCACAGGTTGGAGTATAGCAAGATGGTGCCGCCCCTGCTACAAAAGCTCTAATGAAAACATTGATTATTACCTTTCAGCATGTTTCATATTTAATTTTTGATGTGGTTGGAAATGTATTTATTAATAAATAATATTGACTTGACTGATTGTTTCATTTCTACTTCAGTGTCTGCTTATTTATCAAACTGTTTGCTGATGATCCATTCAACAAGATCTTCACCAGAACCGATCAAACCTCCAGCAGCTGCTCCAACAAAAGTTCCATAAAAACTCCAGTCACGAGCTCGCTTTGAGCGACTCGGGAGTTTCTTTTCAGCGTGTTGTAAGGCTTTAGACACTTCATCATCAAGTTTTTGAAGATAATCACATTCTGCTTGTTCTCTTGTTTCTTTTTGGATTATATCTTTAAGGTTTTGTTTCTCTATCTCGTGTTTTTCTTCCAGGTATCTGATGAAGTTCTGTTGTTGTTCTTCTAGAGCTTTTTCTTTCCTTTTGTTCTCCTGTTCAAACTCTTTCTGCTGTTCTTCCAGTTTTCTCTGAAGCTCTTTTTGCAGATTCTCATCTGTTTCTTTCTTGATCTCTTCTTCTCTCGTCTTAAAATCCTTCTCTCTTCTTCTCAGTTCTCTCTGCATCTCTTTTCCTTCTCTCCGATTCTCTTTCTTCATCTTTTCTGTTTCTGCTTCATATATGGCTTTCAGTTCTTCTTCTTTTCTCTTGATCTCTTCTTCTTTCTCTTTCATTATTCTCTCTTGTTCTTCTTTGATGTTCTTCTCCGCCAGCTGGAACATCTCATTGGTGTAGAAACTGTCTCCGTTTGTTGCCACCATACGGTCGATCTTATCCAGAAGACCAGAAACCTGTGAATGATCTTTGGTTTCATTATTATTGAACACATGATATCTGTTTCCACACTGTCTGACGATGCTCTGTAAATTATCATCATCCTTAATGAAATCTTCAAATGTTGTTCCTTTGAGGTCATCTCCTCTGGTGAACAGCACCATGGTGTACATTCTGGATTTGTCACCGAAGGTCTCCTGAATCATCTTCACGGCATCTTTCTCCTCTTGAGTGAATCGTCCCAGTTGAAGCACCTGTAGAAACACATGTGGTCCAGGAGCCGCCATTGAGACACACTTCACAAGCTCTTTTCTGGTCTCAACATTATCAACAGCAGTGTCAAACAGTCCTGGAGTGTCAATCACAGTGATCTTTCTTTTTTTATATTCAGATGTTTCTTTCTGACACTCTCTGGTCACTGATCGTGATGTAATTGTTGATTTAAAAGCATCTCTTCTCAAGATTGTATTTCCAGAAGCGCTCTTTCCCACACCCGTCTTACCCAACAAGACAATCCTCAAATCATCATCTCCACTGTGTGTTACACCTGCTGAAAACAAGAGAATGAAGATGTTCATAGATTTTCAAACAAATAGATGTTCTGTACTGCTTCCCATGGATGAAAATAAATGGTAATTTAATACAGATTAAGACACAGTGAATGGTGCTCATGTATCATTAATGTAAGACTGCAGATGCAAGTGACTTGACGCAACAAACCCATTAAGAACAAGGCATTTGTCGTATCCAGAGCTGTTGAATATGAGAGTTACGACAGTCACATAGACCTCCATAGAAACAATGTAATGCGGAAGTCGCTCACGTCATTAAGTGTCCGATAGTTCCAAACATGGCCCTGAAACCCATTCATTTCATTGTCTGTCAAACGCATTTACTGCTGGTGCAGTAAAAACATGTTTTTACATTTTGAAGAGCTGCCAGTTGAAATTAAATGTTAAAACTCAACACAAAGACTCTTGAAGATCTTATATTCATATTACTCCACAAACAAAATGCTGCTATAAATGTAGTCAATGTAGTATAATCCAACAACAAATGATGTACTTGTTGCATCAAAGAGTGCAGAACAGTACTCTACTCTCAGCCACTCTTGTCTCTTTATTCCAAAGTTACCGCAGGATGCAGTTCATGCCCAGACCTGATGGCAGAGCTGAGAATGGGAAGCGGTGACCTGACAAGAGCTAAGAGGATAGAGCTGGATAAAGGACGCGACAACTTGACACGATTTCACTACAACATTTCAAATGCTATTAGATTGTTAATGATAATCTTAAATCTATAATTTACCTTATTAGTAAGTTTATTTATTTTTTTAGCCTTGTTGTGCAAGAACTGTTGTGCTTGTGCAGAGGCATCAGCTTTTGCCAGAGGGGAACTGGAATCCCCTGGTTGGGCCTGGGTTCTCCTGAGGGTTTTTTTCTCAATTGGAGTTTTAGGTTCCTCGCCACCGTTTGCATATTGTTTTGCACTATCTGTCTGGCCGGGGGGGCTGCTTTAGAATTCAGAAGTTTAACATAATTAATATTGCATATAAGAATTTATAGTCTGTTTAATATTTGACCTTTGGTTCTCTCTCATTTATCTCAAATGTGTGCTTTCACTGTGTGTGTGTTCTGCTTCTATGTCAACGTGTGTAAGTATGTTTGCATATTGTGTGTGTGGAGCATTTGTATGTCTGTCTTTTGTTGTTTTCATCTTTTTCTTGTTTTTACAGGTGTATGACTTTAGTTGTTTTACTTATACTCAATGTGTCTCATGCACAGCTGCTTTTTACACACACACACAAGACATGGTACTGTCAGGTCCAGTCCACAAGGCACGAAACTAGAACCGGACGGCCAGGACCATGACAGTATTTGTGCATGTACAGTTTTCATCACGCTGCCAGCCCAACATCATGATGGCTATAAGCCATCGGCGATGGATGATGTCATCGTCTATCGGCCCAACCGGTAGAAACCGACATTTCTTTCTTTTTTCTTTCCTTTTTTACATTATTCCATTTATTATTATTTTCATTACATATTTACTAACCCTTACTAGTTATTTTGCCTTTTCTACATTACATTGATCATATATTCATTATTATATCATTTTATTATTCACTTATACACACATTATTGACAAACTGGACTCTGATTTCGGATAGTTGGATCTATCAGGAGCAAAACTGTCATGAGGTCATTCATACCTGCTGCTGATCTTCTCAGTTTCTCTATTTCAGCTCTGTGTTTGTTTCTCTCCCGTTCGATCTGAGCCTGGAGATACATGAAGGTTGTGTAACATCTTCCACTGTTCTCTTGTCTCATTGGCTCCACGTCCTGAAGAAGTGATGCTATCTGTGTGCTGCGCTCCAAAACAAACACACCACCTCCGAACAGTTGAGATGTCTCCACGTTAGTAGAAGAAGAGTGAAAAATATTCATGTTACTGAACAGTCGACTAATTATATTCTTGTCTTTGATGATGACAGTGATGGCATGTTTGTTGATTCTTGAACTGAATAAACTGGATCTCCTGCAGTTCTGTTTTGTGTTGGTCAGTGAGCGGAGCGCCAGGAATGATGATGAGAAACACATGAACTCCAGGACCAGAGAGAGACACACAGTTGAGAGTCTGATGCATAATCTCTTCATCTGAGAGTCCAGTCAGAGCTGGAAGATTAACAACATTGATCAGACGTTCATGTACCTCCGCTTCTCTCTTCACACACACTGTTCTGCTCTCTCTCTCTCTCTCTCTCATGGGAAACAGAAACACTCTTTCCCTTTCTGTTTTTTCTTCTTATGAGCTTTGATATGAAGATCTTCAGTGATTCATCAGCTCCACACAACACCAAATTCAGCTTCTGTTGACTTGTGAACTTTACACCTCCTTAAACAACAACAAAACAAATTTCATCACAACATTTATTCAGATGTTAAACTTGTGTTGAATTACATGGTAATCTTTTGTTTATTTCTGTAACTTACTGCTTGAGCGTTCATGATGTGGACTTTGCTCTGTATTACTCCCTGTCAGAGGATGAATGTATTATTAGTAATGAATGAAAAAAAACATTATATTGATATATGATTCAGGCATGTGATTGGCCGAGGACAAACCAGAAGGAAGACTGCACTCGCCCAACCCAAATCTCCCCCAAAAAATAATATTTTACGTAAATGTAACATAATTTAAAACAGCCAACTGTTTGCCAAAAATATTTTTTTTCACTTAGCAGCACAAAAACAAACTATTATAATTACGCAATTCAGTCTGGCAATTTTGGAAATATCAGTTCAAATATTTATTATTAGTTTAACAGTCACCTGAACAATATTTAATAAAATAGGTTGATGCTTTGTGCAAATATTGTATGCTAATGTCAAATAAGTAAGGGACAAGGCAGGCACCTGGTTGAATTGTGAATGTGACATATTTTATTAGCTCATTTTAACCGAATGCAGACCTTCCACAAGGAAAAGCAGTTAACTTTCAGTTTTAAGGTAAGAAACGACACTCAAATGTCACGAACAGACTATTTGGTTTAATCATTTGTAAATATAATGTCATACATGTTATAAAAAGAAATTATTTATTTTTGATTTGTTAAAAAACCCGTCAAAATGATTTGCTGCATCCGGGTTACCGAGTGTTATTAGTTTTGAGAGGTTGTTATCTGGGAATAACGAACCTGCAAATGTCGCGACTGGCCAATCAGAATCAAGCATTCTAACCGTGTAATAAGATGACATTAACAAACGGCACCAGTAGATGGATGAGGCCTACTTTTAACTCTTTTGTAATCAGCAATAATTCATTAAACAATAATTTAACACAAAAAGTAAACAATTATTTAAAGCATTTCTGTCTCACACGTGTTTAATTTCACCTCATATACGTTAAAGATCCACATTATCACAAACATTCAACCTGCAGATACATCTGCGCTTGTATTGAGTGATAATGGTTTCATGCACCTTCTTGTAAAATCCAACTCAAATCTTAAATAAAAATCTAAATATTTGATCAGCACTGTCTCACCACACTATGAGCGCACGTGGAGGGGCAGGAATAGGGACAGCATCAAATATGATAACCGCAGAACATAGCTTAAATAATTACTAAATATACTTTTCCTGAATACTGATCATACTCATTGAATGTCAAAGATGGAAATACAGCCATTAAGCTCTCGCACGATTGTTTCTCTTCTATCTCTTTACAATGTTCATGACAAAACCGGAATGAAGAAACATTCGTCTGTTACAATTATGTTTTCAAATGTTATCTCAGGTGAAGGACACCACCCATGAATGATGTGATTTTAATGAGGTGTTAATGACCAGTCTAAATGCTGGAAACATATCAATGATGCAGAGACCTTCCTTGGCTTTAATATATTACAATAATTATTAGTATTATTAAAAATTATAACAGTTATTAATTTGTAAATCTGCGTGAATCTCATATGTGGCCTTCTGTGATATTGTTACAGAGATAAATGATGGGATCGGGGGTTTTCGGCAGTTTTACATAATTTTATGTAATTTTTCTATGGCATGTGATAGCGTTTGGACCTGTAAACGGTAAACATTCATTATGGTGCGTGACGTCAGGCTTAACAAGAAGATTGAATGCTAGGCTAATTTGTATACGAATCAGCTTTCATGAGGCGCTATGGATTGACTATTTATGGGTAAAAATGAGCGTGTACAGGGCAGATATGAGGCTGATTCACATACGCACACTTGCAGGTGATCTGTGATTTATTAAGCTAATATTGCTTACAGGTGTGTGAAACAAATTAACGTGTTAAAACTAGTTCTGTGACCATTCGTGTTCTGTGACCGTAGTTGTCACTGTGCAACTTCAACCCGATCAATTACACTCTTTGCACAAATGATATCTGCCCATGATGTCAGAACACAGTTCATAAATGTTGTTGAAAATGTATTTGGAAACATACTTACAATAGCGTCCTATTATAGGTAAATGGTGTAGATGAGTTGTAGCTTTCTTTTTGACTGATGGAGAGTCTCTGTTTTGTTCTTCAACATCAGATTGTTTTTGTTCCTCCTCTGATCCCTCTTCTTCTGTTTCGTCATTTATGTTACATCTGAGATATTCATTATGGTTTTCTTCAAGTATCTTCTTTAGCCTGTTGGATATAGAGGACCATCCGTCCATGTCAGTGTCCAGATGAAGATGTCCTCCTGCACACTCTGCTGTTAACTCATTAATGAATTCATTTTCTAACACAGATGTTGACGTTTCTTCATCAGTAGTCAGAACTATTGTGTGTTTCAAGGCCTGATCACCAATTACGTTCAGCACATGTTTGACTCTGTTTCTGTCGTCTTGAGTGAAGTCATGAAGCGTTAGTATGAGAATGATGACGTGAGGTCCTGGATCACACATACTGACACACTCTTTCACTCGATCTGTGATCTGATGGTACAAGAGGTTGTGTTGGAGCAGATGAGGACAGTTGATGAGTGTCATGTGTTTTCCTCTGACTCTCTCAGTGCAGTGATGATCATCTGGAGGAGATTCAGCCTCAAACGCTGATCTACCTAACATCAAGTTTCCCACTCGACTGTTTACTGACACATCTTTACCCAGAAGAACAATCCTCACTGTAACACAACAAACACACATTTACTGTTTACTGACACATCTTTACCCAGAAGAACAATCCTGACTGAAGACAAAACAAACCCATATCATAGATTTAATATTAACACATAATTTTTCCTTAAATATTTGTTTTCACTGCATTCAAATATTCAGCTGTTTTATGGCAAACACGGATAACCGTGCAACTCGCAGAATCATTTAGACCTATGTAACATATGTGATGTCACATTTTAGGCAATATACAGTATAAATGTGACATACAGTTCAAGGGAGGTGAACAAAGGCTGCTTCTTCTCTCTGCAAAAGAAACCCCAAACTGTTAGTGAAAGAAGATAACACTGTGTATGACATTATGAGCAGTGAAAACCAAGGAGCTAAAAGGACAGAGAAAAGACAAAGCATGCTAGGGCTGTCAAAAGATTAATCGCGATTAATCGCATCCAGAATAAAAGTTTGTGATTACATGATATATGTCTATGTACTGTGCATAATGTATTTATTTATATTTAACAACAATTAAAATTTTACATAAATGTTTAAGAATTTTTCAATTTTTCTAAAATATATGCATGGATGTGTATGTGTTAATAAATACAAAATGATTATGCACAGCACACAGATAGTTTATGTAAACACAAACTTTTATTCTGGATGCGATTAATCGCAATTCATCTTTTGACAGCCCTACTTTAAATATAAAACAATTATTTTCAAATAGCTGTCAAATTAAGTTCATTGTGAAATTAAAAAATAAATACATTTGATGCGCCTCAGGTGAAGTGAAGCGGACCGGAAGTGATAATCTCGGTAACTTTTGAAAGACCGAGAAAGTCACGTAAAGTTACCTCAATAAAGTTTAATATTCGTACAAACTAAAAATATAGTTGTGAAAATGAAGTATGAGATTTGCTAAAATATGACCCGTTATATTATATTATTTTTGTTCTATATTATTGAAAGTCATCACTATTAAAACAGACCAAATTGTAATGATAATGTAAACTGCTGATTCCCAGTATAACCAAACTTAGCGATATTTTCATGTATATTTCTAAATAAATACAATTAATACTTATTCGAGATCGAATCAAAGGCTTATAAATCGAAGGGTGGGATTTGAGTCAATGGAATCTGTCCATCAATATCTCTCACGCGCCAGCCATGCAAATGCATTTCAGCGTTAAAATAAATGTGAGTTATAATGTGACATCTATTAGACATCAGAAAGAAATGAAAAAAAATAACAGATCGAAAATCAACAGAGAAAAGTCAAAGTAACTAATAATAACTATGATCACTGTGACTGCGACACTCACGTCCCTTACTCGACGCCGAAAGGTTTTGTGGTAAATCTGAGGAAAGAAAAGCAACAGACAAGGAATGAAAGATTTCAACATATAAAGTAACGGCGTGGTGACGAGTCTTATTACTAAAGAGGGTTATGGTAAACACTTATCAGCTATAAAAACACAGTGAGCACGCGCTCTCAACTCGTATACGTTCACTGAAACATGAAATTAAACTATTGAGCGTACACGATCTTCAGTTTTAGATTTTGGTGACTGAAGAAAGTTTGAACACACTGCACACATCTGTTGAAGTCAATCTTACCCGAACACAGCGCCATCACGACTGACGACTGGCAGCTTTATAAAGCGAAACCAAACCTCAGCGGCGCCTCCCTGTGGACGTTTAATAAACATTCTCTACATATAATACAGGACAGTTCTGTAACATTCAACCTAAATGCTCAATGCATTAAGTCAGCGACATTAAATCTGCTTTTATATACTGTGTTTTGTAATGTATTTATGGATTGTGCTAAATCAATAATGTCTGTAAAGCAGCTTTGCGACAATTTCAAAACTGTAAAACTGCCACAGAACAATACAACTTCAACTTAATGTAAATGTTACTATATTTCTATAATTAAAACTAATTAAACTGGTCTTACTGAGGAGAAACATGGCTTTACAGAGAGGTGTACAGACTGTGAGAGATTTAATAAACACACAAGAAAATAAAGAAACTCACCTTTATTCGATTCAGTGAATATCTCACTTCAGATCTGCAGGAGTTTGTTTCATTTCAATCAATCACTGTCACATTTAATCCATGAGATCAGACTGTAGAACACAGATGCTTGTGTAGGTTATTATACAGCACTTTATTCTCAACACACTTCACAGTATGAATATATGTGAACATCAGTCTCAATAACACATGTAAAGATCTTTAGAAAGTGTGTGTATATATGTCATCATCACATCATTCTTAGTATCAGTCAGTCTGCTCTGTTATAAACCCTATAGTGAGCTGTCTCACCCTCTGATGTCTACACAAGCAGATAAGACACACTGTGAAACTTGTAAAAAGGGAAATAGAATGATCTGAAATGTTGTATACAGGAAGTGACTCCAAGAGTCACTCAAAGATTGCTGTCTTTTCAATTTTATGATATTTGTTCCGCTCAACATATCCAACTAGAAGAGACATTACTCTGAGTTTGTCTGCAGTGCATTCTGGGATTGCCTCATCCATGGAGAGTATGTGACATTGTATTAGGATGTGTATAATATGACGTACCTCAACAGTCATAGTTTTATAATCTTCTGTTCTTCATGTTAAGATGACTCATGAACATACATTTCACAGATTCACATGATCATAGACATCAGGTGAAATACACCATAGTAGTTAAATCATATACTGTGTGTCAAATAGTTTGAGTGATTTATGACCCCCTGTCAAAGTTCTGTCAACCAGTCACTCAAACTGTGCCTTTTATGGTATGACAGCCCTGATTGACAGATATATTTTATGTTTGTTTTGTGGGTATCCTCTGACCCCAACCCTTCCTTTAGTGGGTCTAACTAGCTCACCCCACCTTCACTACTTCCTTATCAAAAAGGCTTGTTTTCATCCTGTTTAGCTTTAACTGCAGGATATTAGTGAATGACAATTGTAAAACTAGTGTGATAATCTAAAAATGTAGTATAAGTGTTTACCTCTAAGAGTGTTGTTTCCTTGCTTTGTTGTTTTAATCATGCAAATGGGTGAGTTGTTGTTTGAAATCTTCTGAATGTGTGTGTGTCTCCCCACTTTCCCCCCCTAAGTAAGTCATTTAATCAGTAAATCAAAGTAAGTTAGTTTTTTATGATCTGCCAGTGTTGTTGGTTAGTTTATATTGTATTGCAGTGTTAATGTGTCCCCATGTAGTTGTCCTCATCCTGCTGGCCCAACATGGTCAAGGCACCGATTGATCTCTCATTAAACGTGTGAAAACCTTGCAGGGGGTGTGTTAGAGCGGAGTCCTAACGTTTAAAAGCAATGTTTCAGCTAAGAGTGACTGGTACCAATAGTTTAAGATTTTATATGATAATGATTAAAAGCGATGTGGTTCCGATTATCATCAATACGGCATAAAATACACATGCTTCAAGGATATGTCTCTGTACTGTTTATTTTAACGTTATTAAACATATAACAAAAGTATTCAGACAAAAGTTTTATAGAATAAGAAAAATGTCAACAATAGTCAGTTACGTTTTAACAGGCGTTTGGTATCGTTCGGCATGGATGTGTGTTTTCATATATTAAACAGGTTAGTGTTCTCTAACGAAATTTGTAACGTAGAGTTAAGGCCATGATACAATTTTTAAAAAAAGATATTATGAGTCGTGTCATGGATTACGAATGAGTGTTGAGACGCCATTGTGTCTATGTGAACCAAAATGTTTTAAATCGTATTCTCTGAAATGTCCGTCACATGTACGATGAATTTTAAATTAAGTACTTCCTTATGGCTAAGAGGATGTCGTGGGTCTACGATGATTCAAATATGATAAAGAGTTTTGGGGTAATGTTAGAGACAGTGTGAACGGTCTTTTATGTTTAGGAAGTCTAGTGTTAGTGCGTATGTGTGTATGTTTGCGTGTGTATGGTTACAATGACCTGGGGTCTGTTTTGAATATGTTAATGAGGTCATCCCCCTAAATTTTAACAACATCCCCTGTAAGTCTTTATAAGGATGAAAAAAAGTTAGCTCTTTCGTTACGGAATCCTGAGTGTCAAGACGGTCGGACAGAGACGCGGTAAACAGACATTCAGCTCTTTGTTGCTTTGAAAAACCAACCAATCTTCTAAAATGGCAAGATTCATTAACGGTATGTGATTTTCGTTTTCTAATTGAAACAAATAAAAACAAAAATGTATATGTAGTCAATGTATTCGTGCCTTGTTTAAAACAGGTTGTATGTACTGAAATAGGTGCATTGAACGATCCCCGATATTCATGGCTTATAGAAGAAATTAACGATCTAAGTGGACCAAGTGGTATGTTAATATATATATATATATATATTACATTTATAAGGGTCATAGCATTAAGTAAAATATATAATTAATAAGTGCTTTCAATTTTATCTACAGGTTCGACACCCCTGAGAGCCAATACAACACAGCAAAACCCCGGATGTTTAAGAAGAGCCGTTAGTACGTAGGCCATGGTGTGTGTGTGTGCGTGTGCGAGATAGTGTTGAATGTTAAAAATAAAAATGTTATATTCTTTTTTACCATTACCTATAGTTTCGGCTGAAATACAAAACGGCGAAAATTTGCATCGGGTGTTTGACTCTGGCAACAATGCACTAGGTAATGTATTCGCTATTATTGATTTTGTTATATGTTTTGTTTATATCCGATAGTCAAAAGTATAAACAAAAAAAAATAAAGAAAGAAAAAAAGCTTCTAAACAAAATGTTTGTACTTTACAGGCTCTTTATCGAACCTGGTGGACAATTTAACCAACTTGATTGGAAACCTCCGAGATACGGCGAATTCTGGTGTGGCACCCGCACCTGTTAGAACAAATTCAAATGTGACATTCGCTCTAGTACACGCGGATGCCTCTGGATCAAACACG
This sequence comes from Triplophysa tibetana, assembly GCA_008369825.1. NCBI lineage: Eukaryota > Metazoa > Chordata > Actinopteri > Cypriniformes > Nemacheilidae > Triplophysa > Triplophysa tibetana. Next base: position 27,138,957 of record CM017913.1, on the reverse strand, counting down.
ATAACAGTGCCCCAGACAGAACAATCAAGAACAATCTGGTGAGTATTATACGTGTAAGTGAAAGTGAACTATTTGTCAGATATGGTGACCCATACCCGAAATGTGACCTCTGCATTTAACCCATCCAGTGATTAGTGAGCACACACACAGCAAGTGGTGAACACACGTACACCCGGAGCAGTGGGCAGCTATCACTGCAGCGCCCGGGGAGCGTGTAGGGGTTAGGTGCCTTGCTCAAGGGCACCGCAATCGTTACCCGCCGGCCCTGAGGATCGAACCGGCAACCTTCTGGTCACGAGTCCGACTCTCTAACCATTAGGCCACGATTGCCACGATAACTATACGCGTAACTACACGATCGCTAATCTGGCTCTTGTCTAATACATTTATCTTTATTATTATTATTCCAGAGTCTGTTGTAAACGACAACGAAGTTTGGGACGATAATTTGTTTGATGCATTGGATGCGGCCTCATTTTCCCAAGATGAACCGTTAGTCTCACCGCCACCGCTACCAGGCAACCAGGAATCATTCAGGGCAGAGTCTGGTACGAACAATACGACAAACAACTTAGAGGTCTTAAGAAATGACGAGGAACCCTTGTACACAGCATTGTGTGATCGTTTGGATCGGATTACCGAAGATTTAAGGATCGCAAGAGAGGAACGACGGAGGGATCGAAGAATGTTGGAGAGCTTCAAACGAGTCGTCATTGACAAGATATCAAAAAATTCCGCCGGTCTCAGAGAAAACATAGCGAACACCCGCCTGATACGTAACGCTGTAAAAGACATTCTAGACAATCAGGCTCAAAGTGTTGTATTATTTATGGAGATTATCAACATGTCTAGACGTATATCTGGTGAGTAATTACTCTTATTTAAAAGCTATTTAAGTGGTTATTGTGGATAAAATGTATTTTGTTTCGTTTTGATCATGGTATGTTTTCATGTGATTATTGTTTTAAAAAGTGTTTCTAATAGTTAGCACACATCAGCGATTTTTTTGATTTAAGCAAATAATTTGAAAATGTCACCAAAATGTTGTCACGATTCAGATGATTCTGAACCAAAAAGGTTTAAACGTGAAACTGATGGTAATTTGCGACCCCAACAACAAAGTGTTTCAGATATGTTACAAAGATTAATTTACGCAGTCAGAGGTATGCATAGGCCGACATCTACAAACGAGTCTCTTATAGCATTAATAAACACTGTTCGATCAATGTCGGACGAACAACCAGAACCCTTATTGGAATTACCGGCAAATGTTTTAAACAACCATCAGGTTGGTTACGGTTTAGATGACCAGACATGTGTTACGCCAGAACCCCATGTGTCTTTAAGGCCTAATGATGAAGAGATGTCTGTATTAGATGAACAGACAAACCAAACAAATGAAACAATGACTGATACAAGTCTTGACGAAACGCAGAGATTAGTAAGAGAGGGTGGGAGCGTGGGTGAATATACTGTGGTCCCTAGAAGTAAGTTTAACAGTTTGGAAGTGCATAGGATTTTAAACCTACGCTCGATAACAACTACAGACATGGCAGATTATGTTACATTTTTACACGATGCGTTATCTGAAATAGTATCATTTTCCAGACAGCTGGCTGGTGATGGCGGTCTAATTAACATTAGATTACGCGGGCCTAGTCTGACGTCAGATGTTAATGCAATTTTGTCAACTGTCAACAACTATAGCGTGGATATTCTTGAAGATCAGATCGAAAAGATAATGCAAAGTAACTCCAATGTATGTGTTGATGAGTGTTTGGTATTGAAAGTGACTATAGCTATGTGTAGACAAGGGGGTGCTTACAGAAAACTCCGTGACACAGCACATAATGAGGTGATAACCAGAAACAGAATGAATCTTTTCTGCCCGCTTAATATTTCAAACAATCTGTGTTTTGCCATATGCGTGGCACATTATCTGAACCCCCAAGTACCACACACAGATCTATTACCTATAGCATCAGACTTACAAAGGGCTGCGGGGTACTCGGATCAGGAAACAATTGGATTTAATGATATAGCCAAGTTTGAAAGCATGTCATACATTAAAATAGTGGTGTTTCACAGGTCAGAAGCTGGTATGTTGGAGAAATATAACACAAAAGATGCGCCACATTCCAGAACAGTGTTTTTGTACCTGCACGACGGTCATTATTTTATGATTAAGAATTTGAAAGCATTCGTAGGTACACCATACATTTGCGACTTTTGTTACAAGGGTTTTACGTCACGTAGAGACCATAGCTGTAAATATGTGTGCGATATCTGCAATGGGCCTGAATGTTTCAGACATTATGTCAAAAAAAGACAATGTAACGATTGTCTTAGATACTGTCGTTCCGAGTATTGTTTTGACATGCATAAGAAACCACCGTTAGGTCAAGAATTTTCACAATGTGACGTGACCAAATATTGCCCGAAATGCAACAGACGGTATCACGTTAGCGGTACAGATCCTAAACCGCATAAATGCCCAGCCTCTTCCTGTGTACATTGTCGCGAAGGATTGATTAGCGATGGTGCTCATCAATGTTTCATACAGCCTATAGCGCTTGCTGACCCTAGTGTGAAATACATCTTTTATGATTTTGAAACGCGTTACCAAGACGGAAACCATGAGCCCAATTTTGTGTGTGCAATTACATTTTCTGGCGAAGAATTCACAGCAGAGGGCACAGATTGTGTCGAACGTCTCCTAAAACGATTCAGACAACCTCGTTATAAAAACTACACGTGGATTGCACATAATGCATCTGGGTTTGATAATTTTATACTTTTGGAGCATTTCACAAAAGTAGGACTCACACTTAATATCACAATGCAGGGATGTCGGATAATATTGATGTATGACAAAGGATATAAACAGCGTTATATCGATAGCTACTCTTTCATTCCGATGCGTTTGGCCAATACAGCGTCTGCGTTAAACCTAACCTGTGAGGACAAAGGGCATGTTCCACACATCTTTAACAGATTAGAAAACGAATCTTATGTGGGGCCATATCCGGATAAACGATTTTATGGGTATGAGACTATGTCTGATAAAGACAGAGTATCGTTCAACGAATGGTATGCTACAGTCAGTGATAAGATGTTTGATTTTAGAAAAGAACTAGCCCGTTACGGCAGGAATGATGTAGTGTTGTTGAGGGAAGCTTGTATGAAATACCGAGATGAATTCATGCAATGTACAGGTCTTGATCAGTTTACGTGCACAACACTAGCCTCATGTTTCATGGCAGTTTATAAAACACGCTATCTGCCTAAAGACACCATAGCTCTGACACACAACAATGCATACACTAGACAAAACAAAGCCTACTCCGATGTCTCCATCGAATGGCTTGAGTATATCGGAAAAATGCAAGGTGTAGAAATTCGACATGCTTTAAACCACGGCGAGGTGTCAGTTGGTAAGTATTATGTTGATGGATATTTTGAAACAGCAGATGTAAAGACATGTCTGGAATTTTTCGGTTGTTTCACACACGGTTGCGTATCATGTTTTAGATCTGATCATACGAATCCCTTATCAAAATTGACTTATGGTGAACTTCGAAGACAGGCGGATGAAAAAATTGAGGTGTTGAAACGGACACACGGCATGAATGTATGGGTTATGTGGGAATGTGGTTGGAAAGCAGCCAAACAGACAGACCCTGATGTTATTGCATTTATGTCCACATATAGACACCCTGAGAGATTGAGACCGCGCCACGCCCTTTTTGGTGGGCGGACGAATGCATATTTTTTATATCGCAAAGCCGCTGAAGATGAGAAAATAAGATATGTCGACTTCACAAGTCTGTATCCTTTCTGCCAAGCCAGAAAAGATTTTCCCGTGGGCACCCTCAGATATTTTTCAGAGATTTTGAACCTTTAGAAAATTATTACGGCCTTGTGAAATGCTGTGTTTTACCACCACGTAAACTGTTATATCCGGTGCTACCCATGAGATTCGGAGGAAAATTATTATTTCCACTCTGTCGGACATGCACCGAACAACAAAATCAGACAAATACGTGTAGACACACTGCTGAAGAAAGATCCATCACAGGTACTTGGGTCAGTATTGAATTGTTAAAAGCTGTAGAGAAGGGTTATGTTATTGTTGAAATGACAGAGGTGTGGCATTTCCCACAGCGCTCAGAGACACTGTTTTGTGAATATGTTAAGTCGTTTTTACAATACAAACAGGAAGCCAGCGGGTATCCTGAACATGCGATAACAGATGCAGACAAACAAGCATACATCGACGACCACTTTGAAACAGAAGGTATTAAGTTGAATCCAGATAAAATATGTCACAACCCGGCACGCCGATCGATTAACAAACTTTTGCTTAACAGCTTGTGGGGGAGATTTTCAATGAGGGAGAATCTACCCACCACAGAATTGCTTTCAGACCCTGAGCAGTTTGCACAGCATATTTTTGGAAACGGATATGACATTAAACACTTTTCATTTGTTTCAGATACCGTTGCCATAATTCAATGGTGTTACGCCGATGGTAAGGGGGGTCAAACAAGAGATATAAACATATTTTTAGGAGCATTTACAACTGCGCATGCTCGTTTAGAGCTGTACGATCTAATGGACAGGTTGGGTGACAGGTTGTTGTACAGTGACACAGACAGTGTCATTTACATTTCCAAAGATGGTGACTGGGAACCACCTCTGGGGCCATACCTCGGTAATCTCACCGATGAACTCGGGTCAGGCTCGTTCATCACAGAATATGCCTCAGGCGGCCTAAGACCTACGGGTACCGTACAAATATGGGTAAAGTTTGCCTTAAAGCTAAAGGAATTACTTTAAATGGGGATAACTCAAAGACAATCAAACTAGACACATTGATTGGTCTAGTCAATAACTTTGTTGTGGGGGACGGCGATAGCCGGTACGTATTGGCTCGTATGGACGGCATCGTGAGGGATAAAAAACGGTTCAACCTCCATAATAGATCATTAGACAAACGTTTTCGTGTGGTTTACAATAAACGAGTTCTGCTTGGTGATTACACAACATTACCTTATGGATATTGACAATATTTCTGGACATAGAGGTGTGTTGGACACTGATACTTTTGATTTCCGACTTCAGCACCCTTTTTCATGTGTGATTAGTGGCCCTTCTAACTCTGGAAAAAGTTTTTTTGTAAAAATGTTGTTGCATAATGATGTAAAATTGATTTAAAAAAATATTGATAATATTGTATACATTTATGATTGTTGGCAGCCAATGTATGATGATTTGTTGAAAATGTATAAATTAAATTTATTGAAGGTATTCCACAGTCTCTGAACGACGATACTTTATTTCCTGTCAATAAAACGAATTTACTAATATTAGATGATTTAATGAAAGAAGCCAGCGGTAACAACGAAGTGGAGAAGGTATTTACGCAGTATGTACACCACAGAAATCTTAGTGCTATATATATTGTACAGAATTTGTTCTGCCAAGGCAAAGCTAGTCGTACGATCAGTCTGAATACAAACTACTTGGTTTTATTTAAAAACCCCCGAGATGCCACACAGGTCATGATACTAGCCAGACAAATGTATCCGGGGAAAGTCAAATATTTTATGGAATCTTATCAGGACGCAACCAGTAAACCTTTCGGTCATCTTATGATTGATTATAAAGAAAAAACACCCGAACACTATCGTCTCAGAACAGACTTACTCTCGCCATATCCAGTAGTGTATCTGCAGAAAAACACTGACTCCTAGCACCATTTCTGAAACATGTCTGTCAAACTTTATAGAAATCTACCTGTATTGAAATTGCTTTTAAACGCCACACCCCAACAGAGACGGATAATTTTACATTCTTCCACCGATGAACTTATTGTATCATTGTGTGAGATCGCCCTCAATGTGCTTCACGGGAACATACCGCTCACATCGCAACAATACCAGATACTAAAACGTAGGAAAATAGCACTTAAATTTGTGACGAATAAGAAAATTGCTATTAAAAGAAAGAGGCGTATGATAAACCAGCAAGGTGGTTTCTTATTGCCTCTCCTAAGTATTGCAATTCCATTTATTTCCAGCCTGATTACATCTAGATAAAAGAAAAAGAATGGAGTATGCAGAGAAAATGTTTTTAGTTCCACAGCATCAGCTCGATAAACTAAAATCAGGCACACCTCGCGAATCTATACAACAGTCTGCGGAGAATGAAATGGATGTTGCTATAAGAGATATTCTACACAGTTCTATAGACTCTCATGAAAAAGCTAAACGTTACACAATTATTTTACAGAGATATTTATCATTTGCTAAGCAGACTGATCGGGACACAAATATGCTAACACTAAACACACCTGTTAAAGAAACAAGTAGTCATTTCCCAGATGTCGAAAACCATGTAACAGATGATACGATAATAAGTGATGTTTTAAGGAATGTGCCACAACGGAGTTTGAAAAACACGCGATACATTTTAGATAAAATGAGTGTTTCTAAAGACATCGCATCATGGTCTGATTCTGGGGAATTTGTGTATAAAGGACGTCCCATCCCAGGATCACACATGTTGGATCTAGTAAAAAATGTGACGGCCCCGTACAATGTCAAAGACGCAAACAGACCATTAGGGTGGACAGAGTTTTTGGAGAGCATTGCATTACTTAACATACCACAATCTACAATACCTAACCGAGATGTACGCCGTGTAATCACAATGTTTAAACACGGATCGGCGCATGATGATGATGTTGTATCGACCCCAGCGGTTAAAAAAATAAAAAAGACCTCGGGTCGTTCCCGTACACAGCACCACGATTCTAGTCATTCAGACGCAGATGCGTTCACAACACCTAAGCACGAACACAGTCGATGGATTTCTCTCTAATATTATACTTTTTAACATAACATTCATTAATGTATATGTATGCATGTGTGTTTTATGTGTTGTGCTAATAAAAAGAATAAAAGAAGACTCTATTTCTATTTATTATTATTTTATTATGGTTTCACAGAATATCGTCATACATACCTCCAGTCTGTACACATTGAATAGAATTATAAACATTTTTCTTATAATCATAATCATGGGGTTTTAATTTTTTCACAAAAAAGGCAACCATATTGTCGTTTTTTTGTAAATCATCGCTGTATTTCATCATCACATGTTCATAATCAGAAGTCCTGGCCATATGTTGTAGAAAGAATACACAATGCTGACCGCATGTGTCTGACGAATAATTCTGTACTTGTCTGTTTGAGTATTGCATCCGATCGCAATTATAGAAATGTATTAATTTGTGCAGGAAACCGGATATGGTCTGGTTTATTACCAAAACTGTCGAAGAAGCATCCGACTCCATCTCTAGTTATGTATATCGCCACCCAGTGTTCTCCTGGGAGTACTAAGGGGTGTGTGTTAATTATGGTCATAGTTGGAGCGGATCGTAGACGATCTTCTGGTAAAAAATCACACGGTAACACACCTAGGAAATGGGTGTCACATGCTATTTTATCCATCACGCTAGTGAGCTGTACGGTGTTCATGTTAATAGTAATCAATCAAGACTTGTCTGCGATTTGAAATTTCAAGAATCGAATCGTAAACCCCATAGACGATGAGATTTATAGTACGAGGGAGCGGTTGACGAAATCGTGCTTCTAATCTAATAATTCCAGACTTGATGAGCGATACGTGTCTAGAACATTCTTCGTCTGGTAAAAAGCTGAAATGGTACATGGTATATCCTTACAAATATTCTTCACGATTAATAGACAGGGCTTGATTTTTCAGATGTCTTCCGGATGATAGGGCTAATTGGTAATATTCCCTTATAGCCGAGCCGGAGCCATAGTCAGGTTGTAACGGTTTGGCAGGATATTGCTGTCCGTCAACATAGACTGCCATGAATTCTAAATCGTAATTTTTAAAAGCAAATGGGTTTTTATCATAAGCACCCGTGAATGCATCGTTATCGACCATTGCTATGACTAGGGCTTTGGGGAGGGTGCCTAGAAACAAATTTTCCTGGGTCACTACGCGAGATCCAGCCGGCAGCGAGTGTGTTTTTTAAAATTACACGCTCAATACAATATTTATCCGTGGCTGACAATAATGTTTGTGCATGCGCCAGTCGCACTGGCGCTGAACTGAAACAGACACTTTCTTCACAAAAAGCGAAGCTGACTGAATATTTATTTTATGATTTATAGCATCGTTCCTCATCAGACAAAACTCGTCTTTACACCTAGTCATACGTACTTTAATGTCCACTCCGTTAAGCATGAGTTTTTCCTGAAAAAATATATCGTTGTGTATGGGTGATAGTAATTCAACAACGTTGCTTGCATTAGTGTACGCAGCTCTCTTGGTCAGACCTATGTTGCCCCCAGCCGGATCTGTAGAATCCATATGTCCTGAGGTATCTTTGTAAAATAGACCCGCTGAAAATGTCGTTTCGAGAACATCTTTTCCATAGTTAAGAAGACATTCTATAATACATCTGTATGAATAGGTACTGGAACTCTGTGATATTAATCTATCCCCAATCGATACATCAACCTGTGAAAATATGGTGGCACCGGCGTAATTAATTAACCCCACTGGAGCCCCATCTGCGATATCTGTCCCGTCAGGGTTTGTGATTTTGAGTCGCAAAAACAACATAGTATTATTAAGATCGATATAATCCTCTCCATTACCCGCTATATAAAACTCCAGTGGTGCTGTGTCGGATATGGCCGATATGGGTTGAATTTCGATATATGCGTTTTTTTCAATAGCTGTTTGCGTTGGTGGTACTGTGAATAAATCCAATTCTGATTTAACACATTCTTCTGACATACTATGTAGTAAAGCCATGATCTAAAATATGGTTTTAGAGTTTTTCTTTGCGGATCTCTTACGCTTTACCGACACTCTGCGCTTATTTTTTACAACTGAGCTTTTCCTAGATTTACGCATTGGTATGTTAATCTTGGAACCCCTCCCTCTCTTGACACCTGGCGGTCGTAACAGTCGTTTACGCGTCATTACCATCAGACCCGATCCCTCCTGTGCCTGTCTGTTGTTGTTATTGAATGCGCTCGACATTGTGTTACTGACAACATCAGTAAGTATATTTTTCGCTGCTGATTTAAGATGTGGTTTCGCTATGTTGAAACCCCGTCTTAACAGAGGAATTGCCATTCTAAAAAAGTTTTAAATAAACCACCAACACAACCACCATACATTACAGAGCCACCAGCATACCCAGACAGGGAGCCCCCAGCCTGATTCTTGTAGTAAGACACATAGCGTTCAGGATCGTGGTCATAACTGTTGTACATGGCCATTATTATACAATTTGTTTCACAGGTCTAAAGTGTAGTTTAACACTCACTTTACCGTAAGAAAACTTTACGTCTTTGTTTTGATCGTCTTTCACCTCAATACCTATGTCTGTGATAATAGATTTATCAATAGACACGTAGTGCGCTTTATCGTATCTTAAACACACTATATACTTGTTTTCGCCTGATATATGTGCAGTGCCTAAGAGCGGTACGAATGAATCACCAACTGATTGGTACTCGATAATGTCCGTGTATAAATACAGAGTGTAGAAGCCTCCATTTATATCCGATTGATAAGGGGCATACGTCACCACATCTTTGTCGCTATTAACTTCACCAGATTTCAATGTATGTGCACCTATAGGAACACCTGGTTTCACACCTAGAATGTTGGCCAATTTCCCGTGGAAAGTTAGAGAGATATTAGGTTTCGCATTCAGAAACACACAGTTTTTCACCCGGTCGTAACCTAAAGATGCTAGCGGTAAAAGGGTTTCATTTATTTCTTTAACCAACGATTCGATGTCATCATAATATCCTGTTTTTATAGGGTAACGTGACGACTTCCTCACACTTTCAGCATCATAAGTATTCTTTTTTATCTTCACACCTTTGAGTAGGGGGGTAATGTTGTTTATTTCATAAAAGGCCACGTCAGTATTAAATGTGTACCATGTTCTAGGATATTCGAGTTCCACCATGCCAACCTCCCATTTTCCTTTCATGCGTAATGGATTGGCTAGACATGTCCTATAATTAGAAATAGTATTGTTAGGATACACTGCCAATGAGGCATTGCACGGTAGCACAACATAAAATCCACCATCCGCCATGGTTGTCCTCTTTTTTCATGAATGCCAGGGGTCTCCACAAACAACCTTTTAAAGCGTCTGTGTATCGACCACTTCTTTTTCGGGGATCCAGCTATTAAATTTAGATGGCCATCCGTACCATTTCACCAAGACCATATACTTTCTGCCCTGCTTTTTCTTATCCAATATTTTTTCTACTTTAAACGTATTGTTTTTGTTCACGGATATTTTTTGTAATTCCGGTTCGTAAAAACTTCCATCGATAATGTCGCCATCGTAGTCACAAAGCTTGTAAACTGGGGGGTCACGGGGCACACACATATTCACAGTAAAATATTCTTCTGTGTAATTTTTCTCATAGCCCTTGGCAAATGGTCCTCGGACTTTAGATATTCTCACAATATCACCGACTTTGTATTTAAATGATGGTTTAACAAGCCCCTCACACCTAGATCCGTAAAGGTTTTGAAACACCGCAGATTCGTTGATCTTGTTAACATCCACCGGTCTCATTTTAATACTTCTATGAATACTGGTATTGTAACCCTGCATGAGATCTTGTAACACATCGACATAACGCTTTGTATTGGCTGCTGTTAAATATCTCCACATTCTGCTTTTCAGAGTTCTATTGAAACGTTCAACAACACTTGCTTTTAAATCTGAGGCTGTAGCAAAGTGATGAATATTATGCTTTTTAGTAACATGCTGAAAATGTTTATTAAAGAACTCACGACCTAAATCTGTCTGTAAACGCAAGGGGGTACGACCTTCATCAAGTATTGACACAAAAGCCTTTGACACTTCTAAACCGGTCTTGTTCTTCAGTACACGAGTCCATGCATATTTACTAAAGATATCGATACATGTCAAAAGAAATTTTAAACCATCGTTTTCCTCAGAGTATGCAGACATGTCAACCAAGTCTGCCTGAAACTGCATATCTATTCCGTAGACAATTACTCTGTTTCGCTTGTAGTTTAGAGGCGCCGTCTTATGTAAAGTATATGCATCCTCCGAGGATAACCATTGATCAATTTGTTTATCAGATAGACAGACCCCAGTGTCATTGAATACACCCTGTTTTAAGCGGTTTTTACCACCTAAAGACCCGGGGTTAGAAGGATTATAATAAACTTGCTTCATGATCTCAGACATGTTGGCATTTCAACTGTCACAGATAAATAGTCACACGATTTTAGAATCAAGGGTTTTTATTTTCGAAAAAACATGTCGATAAGAAATACAATCACAGACTACCTAGATAACCAAGAAAACGTATACATGTAAGTACATCTTTTTCGATCATGAAATCACACACAATTTCAACAAATTCACAAATATCTTTCTGATTTTTTTTCTCGGATAACAGGTTTGTACATATATCAACAACATATGCAGACATTGTGAGGGCATGAGCAATATCAAATAGCTTATCATTTCTACACAATGTTTTTATTACTTTACTAATGAATACTGTTACAGAATCATCACCAATGATACTTGTCTGCGTCATATTATCCCACGAGGTTGACAAATTTCTAACAATATTCCTTTCATTCTTAAAATTGGTTACGAGTCGGGGATCACATGTAATACAATCCGAAGGCACTTGCATGTCAACATTATCATATATCACACAGTACAATAGATTTACTATTTTACGCTTATAACACATTTTAAATACACTCTTGACAACACCAATAATGCATGTGTTCCCCATCTCAGCCACATCAGTCACACACTGAGATTACCATCACCGCTTTTCCAGAAATCTACAGCATCGTTGACAACTTTCTCGCTCTTTTTATCCAGTAGTTTATCAGTGATTTCGTTAAGTTTCTCCACGATAAAAGGCTCGTAGCGTAGCTCACATAGAATAGCTTCCACGACTCCTTGAATTCTCTGGGGGTGAGGTCTCAATCCACAGGTGGTTAACGCTTGAACAAGGGCATGTTTAAACTGAGGTTTGAACAGTTTGCTCGACAATTCTTTAAAATAGACTTAGAAGAAATAGGCCGTTGGTTCAAAGAGACAGGAATGTTGCATTTGACTCGGATGATCGATCTCACAGCCGTTACACAAATCTTTCAGTTTCGTATTAACTATATGCGACATCAGAACTGTCACTATAGCTTTTATTATTTTAAAACCATCCGCTCCGATAAATCCATCAATGGCATCACCTTCAGTGCATTCTACGGCGTCGGTGATGTCTTGGCAGCGAGTCGTGATGAATGTAAGGTTGTGATACCCCAGCTCGGCGCAGAATTTATCCAACCACGCGTTATTGGTTTGGTTTTGCGAGTTTGTTGGTACTCCGGCGCTATCCCCACACACTGCGGGGTAGTGTTCGCTGGTATAGCTGTCGTCTGTAGACTCCTGTGACATGGTTAGTTTTCTAGACAGTTGTGGCTTCGAGGTTTTCTGAACAGTAGCTTTTTATTGGTTTGTAACACATGGTGGGGGTGTGTCAGAATTCGACGGCCTCCACAACCATTTCCGGTGTAAACAACTTAACTCTCACAGAGTTGTAGCGATCACGCAGCTTACACCACTTTTACACACATTTGAACATTTTGTTGATGTCTGTAAAAACACTGTCAATCACCGGAACGTCTCTCCATTGAAAAGTAATTTTCAAATCATAACAAATTTCGACACCCGGCGAAGCACAATCACGTTCGATTGCTGACATCGTGGAATCAAAGCCACACAAAATATACAATGAATCATCCGGGTTCACTCCGCAGCCGTCAGCGAACATGCGATACCATATACCCGGTATCATGCTGCGCCATTCCCCGACGAACAGGGGGTCCTGGCGATATTTGTCCAATTCGCTCCATACATAGTTGTAAAACAGTGCCCAGTCTTGCGCTGGTAGAAACAGACAGGGGTCAAGAACGTTGCATCCATACCTCGTTCGGTGCTGTACAGCGAAACACATCGTCGTTCTTTATCGAACTCGAAACTTCCAACACGGTCATCAGATAGCGAAAAAGTACGCTTAACAATCTCTTCATTTTCATGTAAAAAACTAGTTATGTGTATACCCCCCGCACGTATCGGAGCAAACGTCAAATCTACCGAATTCAAACTCTCTTCACTATTGACGATGTCATTTTTAGGAGTCTCAGCATTAGATAGAGCCATTGTAACAATCTTAAGACACAGACGGAAGTCTCTGATTTAGAATCCCGAATAGACTACCAGCTTTTAAACGTTAGGACTCCGCTCTAACACACCCCCTGCAAGGTTTTCACACGTTTAATGAGAGATCAATCGGTGCCTTGACCATGTTGGGCCAGCAGGATGAGGACAACTACATGGGGACACATTAACACTGCAATACAATATAAACTAACCAACAACACTGGCAGATCATAAAAAACTCACTAATATCCTGCAGTTAAAGCTAAACAGGATGAAAACAAGCCTTTTTGATAAGGAAGTAGTGAAGGGGGGTGAGCTAGTTAGACCCACTAAAGGAAGGGTTGGGGTCAGAGGATACCCACAAAAACAAACATAAAATATATCTGTCAATCAGGGCTGTCATACCATAAAAGGCACAGTTTGAGTGACTGGTTGACAGAACTTTGACAGGGGGTCATAAATCACTCAAACTATTTGACACACAGTATATGATTTAACTACTCACCATACAAGTATTGTCTCATTTCACCTTTTGTGGCTGAACCTGATGCTAAAATTGATCATATGAGCACATTTAAAGTCTCCCTACAGTACTTGCGGTTTAAATGAGGTCTGATGTCATTTGATATGTGGGCGGGTCAGATGTTTGGGCTGATCAGTGATTGGTTGGATGTGATTGTTACCCTGAGCATTGAGCGTCTTGTCCATGTAGATCTTGTGTGTGAATGCGTATCTGAGCGCCAGAGCAGCGAAGAACATCTCAATACAGATGATGAAGTTCTGGTAACCGGCTGACACATCATCTCTTCATGTGAGAGTCCAGTCAGAGCTGGAAGATCAACAACACAGATCTGATGTCCATGTGTCTTCTCCTCTTTCTTCACACACACTGATGATATGGAGGCTTTCTGATTTAAAGGTGTTTTTAGTTTTCCTCTCATAAGTTTGGACATGAAGACCTTCAGTGTTGCATCAGCTCCACACAACACCACATTCAGCTTTGAGTTTAAACTCACTGATGTTAAAAAAAATGTGATACAAAATTATAATAATAATTTTAATTTGTAATGGATAATGTACTGACGGCTAGTCATTTTCATAAATTATACACCAGTTCTCTCTGTTTCTTGAATCTGATAGCCGTAAGATATTCCAACAGGATCGTCACAGGAACTGACCGTTGAACCGCTTCACTGACTGTATCACTCCTCCACTAAACTAGCGCGGACTATACTGTCCTCACAACTGCACTACTCTGAAGAAGTTAGATTGCTAGCAAACAAACACACGAAGCAGTTTCTCCATTCCAGTGCATTTTGTAACAGCTAAGAGGGTTTTAATGACTTCGCGTCGTGCTACAACACCCTTAGCTGGTATAAAATGCACTGTAACCCACTGCTTCACACGGCTTGTTGATATATTATGATATAACACACTTTATTATGATACACTTTTATTATGTATCCGGCACTCAGCTGCAGATTTAAGAACACTATATACACTCCTATTCAAACGATATTGCAATATCATCACTAAATTGTAATCAGATCTCATTTTTTAAGTTAATTTTGTTATATTACATTAATTCATTTTGGCACAACCCGTAGCTGTTATAAAATACACTGTAACCCACTGCTTCACGCGGCTTATTGCTTTTATAAAATGGTTATTCCATATGCGTGGCAAGGTTTCATAAACTAAAGTAAATAAAATGATATTTAGGCTATGTAATGCTGTCAGCCGTTATAAATCGGGGTATTTTATAACAGCTTAGAACTCCGCTCAACCAATCAGAATCAAGGAACAGAATTGACTGTTTTATAATAATGTTTTTGCAATGACAACAGTTCATTATTATTTGTTTTTATACAGCAAATAGTTTTACTTCACTACAAGGACACAAACCATTTGGGATGAAATATATTTGTTATATTAACTACTAAAAGGTTTGTAACTTTGTAGATCATTTTGCAGTCAATTATATTCCAAATAAAACATTTCATTTGTATATGGATTCAAGTGTAGTAATATTTATAAAAGCATAACCTTAAATACCTGTATAGTTTCCCTTTCTAGGCCTTTCTTGATCCTCCCATACAGGGTCAACAGATGATCCTTCTGCATCTTCAAAGATCTCACATTTGAGATATTCATCAGGTTCTTTCGTCAGTATTTCTTCAACCTTGCTGAACACCTCAGAGCGCCATTCTGGTTGTTCTTCATCAAACTGAAGATGTCCTCCTCCACACTCCTTTATTACATCAGTAATACATTTATTCTTTATCTTAGAGGTGCTCATGTAGCTGTGTGTTTCTTCATCAGTAGTCAGAACTATTGTGTGTTTCATGGCCTCTTCACTGAATTCTTTCAGCACATGTTTGACTCTGTTCCTGTCCTGTACACTGAAGTTGTGATGCTGAAGTGTGAGTATGAACACATGAGGTCCTGGAGAACACAGACTGATACACTCTTTCATTCATTCTGTGATCTGAGGGTACGAGAGGTTGTGTTGGAGCAGATTAACACTGTTGATGACTGTGATTTGTCTGTTCTTTTTTAACATTTAGTCATTTGGCAGACGCTTTTATCCAAAGCGACTTACAGTGCACTTATTACAGGGACAATCCCCCTGGAGCAACATGGAGTAAAGTGTCTTGCTCAAGGACACACTGGTGGTGGCTGCTGGGATCGAACCGGCAACCTTTGATTTACCAGTTCAGTGGTTTAACCCACTAGACCACCATCTCCATGTTCTCCACTGTTTCACTCACTCTCACACTGTGATTGTGTAAATACTCTGAAGGAGCTTCACTTTGTCTCAGATCTACTCCCAGAATAGACTTCATCACTCTGATGTTTTCTGATGAACTCTTCCCCAGCAGAACAATCCTCAGATCGCTCACTGAAACACATTTGTTGTTTTATTGGAATGTGGAATATTTACTGTAATGTTAAAACATCTTAAGCAATGCAAAGTTAGTAAATTATTATAGTCATACTACAAATCTACAGAACCTTTGATATCACCAAGAATCAAAGAAAACAGGGTTACTGCACTTTAACTACTGCACAATTCCTAGGATCACAACTTATATGTTATAGATTAGAACTTATTATTATGTTATATCTGTAACAGAGTCAAGCCAGTGAAGTGCTGAGCAAGTATGTAAACCTCTTGGAAGAGACGTTGGTCTTTAGCCTCCTCGCTAGAGCGCCCGACTCCCGTGCAGGTGTGGTTTGTTCCGTCACATATCTTCATGTAAAAAACTCTGGCTGCTCATGTTTTGCATTTTAAATAGAGAGGTTTTGATGATTTAATGTGAATGTAACATAAAAAGGGTTTAATATCCATTTGTAAATAATGTTCAAATCCAACTATGGAGGGTATGCACGTGTCGTCACAGCACTCGTCATGTCACGTGATGTCAAGCAGGTCACGCCCACTGAGTGGTGGAAAGACTGAACGCAGCAGTGTTTACTGCTATCTGTACTTGGTTTAGAACTCGGTCTATGGACACCTGGTTTCTTTGTAAGTTGTTAGGATCACCGTCGAGTCCAACTGCTTTTAATTTCAGCAAATAATTGTTTGTTTAAGTCCCAGTTTTTGTTCCTCTTATTGAAAGTAGCCAGTGTTATACCACTCAAGGAG
This sequence comes from Triplophysa tibetana, assembly GCA_008369825.1. Classification (NCBI taxonomy): domain Eukaryota; kingdom Metazoa; phylum Chordata; class Actinopteri; order Cypriniformes; family Nemacheilidae; genus Triplophysa; species Triplophysa tibetana. The sequence goes on along the minus strand of CM017913.1, from coordinate 27,122,008 downwards.
GCGTGCTCCGGCGCATTCACATGGTGTTCGTGTGGTAAGTGACGTCAATGCATACCCTCTTGTAAAAGACCACCCACTGGCCCAATGACGGAATCCAATGTCGTGGTTGAAGGGATCTGGTGGTCTGCTTCTCCTCAGTGATTTCTACATGAAGTTATTTAAGAACTGCTACAATTTGGTTCAATTTATATGACTCTGTGGTTGAGACCAATCTGACTCCAATTTTAATATAATATAAAATAACTTGTCTGACATTTCAAATGTATCTGTTGATCTAAGTTAACTTATCTATAAATCTTCATACTTTATTTTATATAGTTATTCTTTCGATTGGGACCTGCAGTCGCACAGAGTCTCACGCCGGCCGGGCTCATGGATCTCACGGACACAAAACGGTCAGTTCCGATCTCTAGTCAGAGGTTGCCGGGTAAACTAATATCATTAAGTTTGGCCGCGATATGCTTGCTCCGAAACATAACAATAGTTATTTTAGTCATGATCATGCAACTTGCTAGGTCAGATGATAGGTGGAAATCTGTAACATGTGAGCTTTAGTAATGCCCCATTAATAATAAAAAGTCTAGAATAAACTAGTCCATACTATCCTGACACATCGATTTTGCGGTAACACAACAGGTTCCTTTCAATCTACTGGTAATAACAGACTTTGAAGAATTCAGATAATATCAACAATAACAATTTATTATACCAGGGAGGCACAACATTAATTCAAATCATAGAATGTGCATACAAAGACCATTCTCAACTCAACTCAACTTTATTTATATAGCGCTTTTTACAATTTTCATTGTTACAAAGCAGCTGTACATGAGACACATTGAATATAAGTAAAACAACTAAAATCATACACCTGTAAAAACAAGACAAAGGTGAAAACAACAAAAGACAGACATACAAATGCTCCACACACACAATATGCAAACATACATACACACACACACATTGACATAGACGCACACGCACACAAACACACTCTCACAAACACACACAAGCACACACAAACAAACACACATTGGCGATAAAGGAGAGAGAACCACAGGTCAAATATTGAACAGACTATAAATTCTTATATGCAATATTAATTATGTCTAATTTCTGAATTCTAACTTAATGAGCAAAGATTATCAACATAGACAGGTTCATTACCTGTTTTCTAGTCGGAATGTTCTTATTACAGATGCCACTGTGAAGCGGCTTAGATGTGGGTGGACTCTCTGTCCAGCTTCCCTCATAGTCAGGCCATGGTTGCTGACATGGTCCACCAGTCTTATATCATCAGAAATAGGGGTCCATGGATGGCCTCTTCGACCTTGACCTCGTCCTCCTCCTCCTCTACCCCTGCCTCTTGCTCTGCCTCCATCCATGCTTGCAAAGTTCTTGAAATGGCTAAACTGAGGGCTTTTTGTAGCTGGCTGATTGGTGTTCAGTTTTACAAGTAAGTGCCTTCGGGTGTGTATTTGAGTGGTTGCAATTACCCGATGTGTTTTGTATTTTGGATATATGTGTTTTCCAAATGGCACCCTGAGATTTCATTTTTAAACAAAGTGTCTTATGTATGAAATAGAGTGTAGTATGCAGGACCAAGTGTGTTGCATAGAGGAGTAAGTGTGTTGCAGAATTGCAACTAGTGTGCAAAGCAGCGCTTTTGATTAAGGTATGGGTACATGTGTTTGAGGTATGGTAACAAAAGCTTCAAGTTGTGTTACTTTAGTCTAAGCATGGGTCTATAGTGTTCAAGCAACGGCCAAAAACTGTAATGTAGTATAAATATGTATTTTAATAACATAAATGACAATATATTTTCAAAGGATTAAACCAATTTGCCTCTTCGTGAAGTTTGAACGTCGTTTCCTACTTAAAACCCGAAACTAAACGGCTTTTTGTGCATCAGTAAACATGAGCCGATCAAATAATTCAAATTCACATTTTACGTCCAGTTTTTTTCTCATGTGGCTAGTATCCGTGTAATAATCGGGATAATGTACAAGCAGCCGGCTGTTATCGAGAAATAAACCCCTTCCATGGAATGATTTTGGAGGATTTTGGAGGAATTGCAAACTTTATTTGTGCGAACGTAGAATGTCAGGCAAATTTCCGAAGGAAATGCAAAGTTTATTTGCGTATGAATTACCTCTGTCTTACGAGTTACGACCCTGCAATATTTAAATCGCAATAGCAATTCCGCATATGCTATCTCACTTCCTCTGGTGTGAGTATTACTGTAATCCTGCCAAAACTCAAATGAAAACGCAAATCCCTTTGCATTTGCGTTTCCTCTGACTCATACAAAGCTGTAAAAGCGCTGCTATGCAGAGAAAGCTTGCAGCTCAAGCTACTGTCTAACACAGCTTTAAATATTCTTTCACTGGATATGATGAAATACATTTAAAATTAAATATTTACATTTACATTTAGGCACTTGGCAGACGCTTTTATCTAAAGCGACTTACATTGCTTTATCCTATACATTTTACATAGGTATTTGCAATCCCCTGGGATCGAACCCACAACCTTGCGTTGTTAACGCAATGCTCATACCACTGAGCTACAGGAAAGCTCAGTGGTATGAGCATTTTGGAGGAAATATATATATATCTACGCGTAATTTTTTTTATATGTATTTTATTTAAAATATATATAACTATTATCCTGAGATGAAATATGCATTTTTTCATTTTGTCTTTGAGAGAGAGAGAGAGAGAGAGAGAGAGAGAGAAAGAGAGAGAGAGAGAGAGAGAGAGAGAGACATTTTGATTTTTAAAATACGATTTATTCCAATTCCATTTTTCCTTCACACAAGAGGATACATAAAGCTTATCTTAAAAAAAAATACTGTCAAAAATCAAAGTATTATTGATTATACTACAAAGAACACCTTTTATACACCATCTCTGCTCAAACAACATTAGATTCTTTGTTGCATTGTAATATCGAAAATCTATTTGTATTCTTGATTTCAACAACTTTAACAAGAACAATAATACATCTGTATCAGAATCTGTTTCAATTTTCCTTCTTCTGCTCACGTAAATTGCCATTTTTGCTTGACCCAAAAATGGCATACATAAGAACGTTTTCTTGAATACTTAAAACCACAGATAAAAATCTCCATTGAGAAAACTTCATCAAACTGTTTAAATAGATCTTGTAAAAAACTGAATGAGGGCCCTAATCTTATACAATGCATAAAAGTATGAAACACGGTTTCCCTTTGTAAACAGAAAGGACATCCCTGAGTAACTTCATGATTTAACACAGAAACAAACGCATTGACGGCTATGGCCCCATGCAAAATTCTCCATTGCAAATCCCCCGTTTTCTTCGGCAATGGTGACTTATAAAATGCCCCCCAATTAGGTCTTGTACTCTCGCTTAAAAGTAAAACATTACGCCATGGTGTATCTATTTTTCCATCAAAACTCTTCTTGTTGAACACTTTAACACAGCACTCATACATGGCTTTGCTAGAAGCTTTCTCTTCACCCAACAATCTTAAATTATTAGACTTTATTAAAACACCATCACACATTTCAAAATCAGGAGCTAAAAACAAATTCGGAAAAGGATCCTCATCCTTTGGTTGAATCCACCCTTCTTCGAAGTCCTTCAACATTAATAACTCCTCCTTGGTGATGATTCCTTTCCACTTAGACAGTAGCCGAGTTACCACCCGTGTCGACCTCATCTTCAACCTTCCTTCCATCGCTTTGGAGTCAGATAGATCATGTCCAGCTATGCGAATTAGTCCTCCGAGGGTGATGATATGAGATTTAATAAGTAGGTCCATCAAACCAGGAAAACCTCCTTCATTCGACACGTCCAAGCGTGATCCACAAATCAATGGTTCTTGAAGAGTCCAGTACAAAGAGTCTGTTTTTTCACTTCTCAAGACTTTAAAAAGTGTCCATACTTTGAATAAATTACGATAAAAAAACGGTAACTTGGACACAGAAAAACCCTTAAGATTCATCTAGAACAAGGACTTGTCCAAGCCCAGTCCTTCAAAATTCCTCAAGATAATGGAAGCAACCAAGTTCCAGTTCACATTTGCGGAACTTTCAAGATACCTTTGTGCATACTTGAGCCGAAACGCTGCCACTCTGCTTTGTAAATGCACCAAGCCTTGTCCCCCTTCATTCTTTGACAAATAAAGAACACATTGTGGTACCCAATGTAAATTGTCCCAAAAGAAGTTGACTAAAATAGATTGGATTTTTTTCAAAAAAAGTGCTGGGGGATCAATACATACTAGCCAGTGCCAAAGAGTAGAGGCTACTACATTATTGATAATTAAAACACGACCTCTATAAGACATACTAGAAAGTAAAAACTTCCACTTTTTCAAACGACCCACAATTTTTTCTTCTATCCCTTCAAAGTTTTTCTTTATAGTTATATCATCTCCCAAATATACACCTAGATATTTAAAACCATCTCTGCTCAATTTTAACCCCGCAGGGAGACTGGGCTTTCCATACAGCCACTTCCCAACTAAGATAGCCTCACTTTTGTTCCAATTTACTTTGGCAGAGGAAACAAGCATAAAACCACTTCAAATCTCTATTACCTTTAACACATCGCTTTGTTCTTGAAAAAAAATAACAATGTCATCAGCATACGCTGATAGTTTAACAACTTTCCCACAATTTGGGAGAATAACACCCTTTAAATCTGCTCTAAATTTTCGTAGCAAGGGTTCAATTGTTAGGCTATATAACATACCAGAAAGAGCACAACCTTGCCTAATACCTCTAGAAACATCAAAGGGGGCACATAAGTCACCATTTACCTTCAACAGACTTTCAACATCACAATATAAAACTTTCAACATACCGATAAAGATTGTACTAAAACCAAAGGCTTCTAAAACTTCCCATAAATAACTATGTTCGATCCTGTCGAACGCTTTCTCTTGATCTAATGAAATCAAACCAAAATCCACATCGAAGAGCTTACTGATATCAAACATATCCCTAACAAGAGAAATATTGTCAAAAATTTGCCTTCCTGTAACACAATAGGTCTGATCAGTATGAATGACTTCTTCCAAAACCACACTCAAACGATTTGCTAATGCTTTGGATAGAATTTTATAATCACTGCACAATAACGACACGGGCCTCCAGTTTTTTATTTCACTCAGGTCTCCCTTTTTAGGCAGTAAAGTCAGCACTGCTCTGCGGCAGCTCGTGGGTAACCTTCCACTGCTTAGACTTTCTTTGATGACAGCATGCAGATCAGCACCAATCTCGGGCCAAAATGACTTGTAGAAGTCTACTGATAGGCCATCTACACCCGGTGCTCTGCCGCAATCCATGCCTTGAAGAGCTTTCCTCAACTCCTCCGTTGTGATCTCTGTACAGAGATCGACATTCGCCTCTTCAGTCACCTGAGGGAGATCCTCAATAAACGCATTAGCGTTTGGCCCGTGTATAAGTTCGCTACTGTACAATTCTTTATAAAATTCTGACGCTCTTTTACGGATATCTGCAAGATCCGACAAGAGTGCACCCTCCTTAGAACGCAAAGCATGTATGGACCTTTTTTGCCCATTCTTTTTTTCCAAATTGAAAAAAAACTTGGAAGATACATCCATCCACTCTATATTCTTAAACCGAGATCTGATCAGAGCTCCCTTTGCTTTCAGGCCCAAGATTTCTGCCAATTCTTCGTTTTTCTTATGTAAGATCTCAGTAAGCTCCTGATTTTGTTCGGTTCCAATAGACTCTTGTAGTTTCTTTATGTCATCTTCTAAGATTTTCATTACGAGATTTGTTTCTTTAGTGATGTTGTAAGCATACTGTTGACTCAATTGTTTAATTTGCGTCTTTCCAAAATCCCACCACTGCTGCAAAGATTGGAAATCGGATTTAGTGGTAGTAAAATCCTGCCAAAAAAACTTAAAGATCTCCCTAAATTCCTTATCCACTAAGAGGCTGTTGTTAAAAATCCACATTGCACTCTTTGGTTTTATGGGTCCTAAGGTGAGAAAGCACTGTACTAAACTATGATCCGAAAAGCTGACTGGAATGATGGAACAATCTCTGAAAAGATTGAGTTGATGACTTAAACCATAAAATCTGTCCAACCTTGCTAAAGACAACCTATTATTGTAAGAATGAACCCATGTATATTGTCTCTGTGTCTTATGAAAATTTTGCCAAATATCTACAAGTTCATGTGTTTCTATAAATTGAATCAACCTTTTTCTGGAAGCCATATGAGGCTCAACATGATTGCTATCTGAGCCAACTTCTGTACAATTAAAATCTCCTCCAATTAAGAACAAATATTCAGTATTGCAATCACTTACTGCTTTACATAGTGTATTTAGAAAAAACATTCTTTCAACTGCATTGGTAGGAGCATAAATACAACAAAAACAAAAAAATACATTCTCAAATTGAGCCCTTACTTTCAAACACCTGCCTTTTACGATATCTTCTACTTCATAAGAAATTGGAATGGAGTTTTTAGAGAATAAGATAGCAACCCCTCCACTTAAGGAGGAATTATGACTAAAAATACTTAACCCATCAAATTCCCTTGCCCAATCTTCCTCATTGATTATATCACTATGAGTTTCTTGTGCAAACAAAATGTCTATTTTCTTAATTCTCATTAACTCATACAGTTCAAACCTCTTCTTCCCTCCACGTGCCCCATTTAAATTCAGGGAAGCAAAATGAAAATCTTTCATGAATGAGAGGAAAAAAATAAACAAAACATATAAACCAAACCTCATCTCCTAAAAAAAAAAAATTAAAGCTTCTCAGCACCAATTCCTAATTGAACATTTATTTTTGTCAGAATTTTCCTCAGTCTGTGTACCTCTGGATCAGAAAAAAAAACCTCGCTTTTAAAAGACTTTACTTTTTCTGCAAATTGCTCCAAATCAGGAAAGTATTCAGTAATGCGCACATTTCTGGCATTCTTTGTTACTCTCAAAAAGAGCTTTATGTCATCTATACTGTAAGACTGTTCTGAAGACACATCGCTTGTGTGAGCAAAAGTAACACTGCATTCTGAAATATCTGAGTCACTTTCAGTATCAGTTTGACTATTCCCTAGCTTTTTAGAATTACTAGAGTGGCTCTGTGCCATTTTCCTCTTATGTGGTGTTTTAAAAACACATTCATCCTCTCCCCCAAAAACCTGACTCTCATCCAGCTCCATAGCTTGACTGCTCCCTAAACTCTCCATATCTAAACCATCAGCTAACTGACGCTTCACATCTGAGACAGCGGCTTCTCCTACAGCTGCCACTGACTCCATCCCCTGTTGCTCCAAAATTGCAGCATCACCTGATGAACCTGCTAAGCCTCCATCTACAACGGAAGTCTGTACATTGTTTACCTCTACTAACATTGCACCCGCTGTAGTCGGCCCATCACTACTAGCATTTTGCTCTAACGGTTCACCCTCCGACTCCAAAACTAATCAGAATCAGAATCAGAAAGAGCTTTATTGCCAAGTATGTTTGCACATACAAGGAATTTGTTTTGGTCACAGGAGCATCCAGTACACAGAATGAGCAACAACACAGAGACCATCAAACAATACAAAAACAGTTACACAGATGATTTAAATAAGGGCCTATGGGTATAAAAATTAAGAAATACAATACAATAAACATAAGAGTTAAGCTATAGAGAGTAAAGTTATGTGTGTATGTAAATATGTACAAGTAAAAAATTGAATAGACTATATCAGTAAAAGGTATGTGTTATATACAGCAAGCTGAAATATAATTTACAGAAAAGTTGTATAAAAAATAGATAGTGTATTATCTGAAGGATATTGAAGATTGCACTTTATTATTATTGCACAGAGTTAATTGCACATTTTTCTTTTCAAAAATAAATTAACTGTTCAAGAGGTAGATGGCCTGAGGGAAGAAGCTATTTTTGTGTCTGGTTGTTTTGGTGCTCAGTGCTCTGTAGCGCCGACCAGACGGCAGCATTGTGAAGAGATGATGGCTTGGATGTGAGAGGTCCAGGGCTGCGTTTCCCAAAAGCATCGTAAGCCTAAATTGATCGTAAAAACGATCGTACGATTGATCTTAATATTACGGTCTGTTTCCCAAAAGCATCGTAGCTTAAGTAGCACTTGAAAATCTTCGTAGATCTACGAGTGCTCTGGAGTAATCGTACATCCCCAAGTGCATCGTAAGAAGACAGATTTATGAGGACACCTGCAGGACAACCGGCAGATTACACTTTTATCTAGATTTAACACACTGCAACGCGAGTAATATAATAATATTTTGATTGTACTTTATTGTACACTTTATTGTACTCGTTTTTTGTTTACATGAATTTATAAATGAAATAAATAAAAAGGGGAAAACAAGATAAAAAAACACATCTAAATTAAATGAATGAACAAAAAAAATCATAAAAGAAGTAATGTGGGAAATTTGCTTCAAAGACTAGGCAAAATAGGAATGATTTCAAAAAAATCTGTCAATGACTTGCTGACGTGCGCGAAAACCAGCCATGTATTGGGCATTTCTTGGTTGGCCATGTGGTCCCATGCCATCTTCGTCCTCCACATCCTCCTCCTCCTCCACCTCTTCATCTTCCTCCCTGTTAAGTAAGGGCACTCTCATCTGCACTGCAATGTTGTGCAGCATAGCTGTTACTATTATTACTGCACAGCACTTTTGTGGAGCAAACAAAAGACCACCGCTGGACTGGTGAATTGCCCGAAAGCGCATCTTCCACCTCCCTATTGTGCGTTCCACAATACTACGTGCAACACGGTGTGCCTCGTTGAAATTTGTCTCCCTGTTATTCATAGGATTAGCCACAGGCGTGAAGAGATATGGCCTCAGTGGGTAACCACTGTCCCCAAGCAGCCTCCACTGTCCCTGTAAGTTTTGTGCCTCCTGACCAACAGATGAATTGGTGAACATGAAGGAGTCGTGTGTGCTTCCGGGCCACCTTGCCACAATGTCTGTAATCAAAGCCTTATGGTCACAGATCACCTGACAGTTGATAGCTGCATAGCCTTTGCGGCATATATATACATGGCCATCCACAGATGGTGTAAGGATAGGGATCATGGTACCATCGATCACTCCAATGACCTGTGGGATGTGATGATGTGTTAAAAAATACTGTTGTATTTCTGTGATGTCCTGTCTTGATGCTGGAAATTGAATGTGTTCCACAGCAAGTGGAAGTAATGCATTGGTGACCGCTTGAACAGCTCTTGAAACTGATGCCTTACTTAGTCCAAGCCCATCACCAAGTACCTGGAGAAAACTGCCTGTTGCATAAAATCTCAAGGCTGATAGGAGTTGGATTTCAGGGGACAAGGCAAAATTTCTCCTGGTGGCACGCATCAGCTGAGGTCCAATGCTATTTAGCAATTGGGGTATTTGTCCTCTTGGCAGACGGTATCGCCTTATTATAGCCATGTCATCAAGGATATCCAAGGGGGTTTGATGCTGTCTGATGAAGGCATTTAAAGTCACCAGTCTACTTCGTGGTCGTCTCTGTCTTTGTCTTTCTCTGACCCTCAATTGAAGAACACACTGTAGTGCAGCCATGATTTCCTCTGCAAGTCTAGTGAGGTGTAAACTCTATTCTAATCCTAGCTTAATTGAAGAAACCATGTGAAGGTCATCAGGCTGTGATAATGTTCACATATCCCACTGCCTATCATCAATTTCAGTAATGACATTAGGCCCTACCTTGAAGAAAGTGAAGGTGTGGCATACTTAGAAACTGTATAGATTACATATTATATTCCTTTAATCTATCCTCTGTTCATAATGATGAAAAGTTGTGCTTATTATAAAAATGTATACATAGAACAGTACTGGTAAAAAATGTTGTTGATTTTTTGTCTATACCTGTAGAAATGTATTGGCTAGATGAAGTACTGTATATATATTTGTGTTATCTGTCACGCCAAATATATAGACTTTATATTAATAATATTGAAACTTAAATGCTTATGTCTGAAAATAATCATCAACCATCAGCCATTTACTTCAGAAACATTTGGAAGAACTCATAACAATTATTATATTATTTCATATGGTCTTAGGCCTCGTGTGCATGGTTCAACAAAGACATGGACATCAAAAACACTGCATATAGCTTTATTAATAAAAAACATTGCATAGTTTTATTAATTTGGGTTATTCAGTTCCCCACAACCTGCAAAATACATTGTACAGTGAGATGAGTCATAACTACATATAGAAAACATTTCACATTGCACAAATTACTGAAACAATAAATCACATTACCTGTGTCTTCTGGCAAGATAATTGGCACAGAAATTGAGGGCCTTGCAAAACTCATCTCCTCTAGTGCAAGCCTCCTCTCTTCTAAGGCCAGTTTGGCCTTCTTGAGCTCAATGAGCTGCTGTTGGAAGTTGTTGTCTCTCTCATTGGCTTCTTGAAGGCATTGCCTAATGTCTTTCAAGACATCTAGTTTCTCTCTCTCCAGCTGCACTAGGTCCTGACTACAGCTACAGACATTCTCAAACTGCTGAGTTGTTGTGGCTGCAGTCTGGAGGCCTGTGGCCTGGGAGGGTTTTTTGGAGGACTAGGAGATGGTAGGTGCTCGGAGATGGCAGATGAAACTGATGGTTCCTCTGAGCATGAAGGACCTGACTCAGGTTCAGGCTCAGGCTCAGGTTGAGTTATCCCTACTCCTCCATGGATGTCAATACCACCACTAATTCCATCTGAAGCACTTGTGCCAAGTATTGACAATGCCTTTTCTTCCTCGGCTGTAAGAAGGGGGGACTCATTGGTCCCACCACCTGTTTTTTTAATTGCAGTCCTCTGCAGTGCCCTCTTCCTTTTTGCCAGGCTTGCAAAATCCGGCCACTTCTTGCGGACCTCCTTCCCTGACCTTTGAACACCCCTGGTTGCAGTTAGTTTGGTAGCAATGTCCTCCCAGATGTTTTGTTTTTCTTTATTAGTATGGTGTCCTTTAAATCTGGTAAAAATCACATCTTTGTTTTTCTCTATCTCCTCTAAGAGGACATTAATTTCATCCTTTTGAAAGGTATCTTTTCTTGGTTTTTTTTGTTCAGCCATTTTGTCAGTGTCTCCGCCTGTATGTAGGTGCTTTATATAGACTTGATTGTCTTGATTGGTAATCCAAAACAGATGACAATTATTAGGTTAAACGTTCAGAATACGATTCCATGTAAGGTTAAATTTCAGCACTTCGCGAATGGACAGCGACTCGTAAGTAGCACGTAGAGCGCGTTCTCGCGCGTTCATGTTAAGTGCATTTTTGGGAAACACTCGTGGAATTGCTGCGAGCGTTCGTAAGTTTGCACGTAGAAAACGCTCTTAAGAGCTAAGATACATCGTTATCGGGAAACCCAGCCCAGGATGATTTTCTGAGCCTTTTTCCTCACTCTGGATGTATACAGTTCTTGGAGGGTGGGCAGGGGAGCACCAATGATCTTCTCTGCAGTCCGAACCATCCTCTGTAGTATTCTGAGGTCTGACTTTGTGGCTGAGCCAAACCAGACAGTGATGGATGTGCAGAGAACAGACTCTATGACTGCTGAGTAAAACTGTTTTAATAGAGTTTGTGGTAGGTTGAACTTCTTCAGCTGATGTAAGAAGTACAACCTCTGCTGGACTTTTTTAGCAATAGAGCCAATGTGATTGTCCCACTTCAGGTCCTGAGAGATGGTGGTGCCCAGGAACCTGAATGACTCCACTGCTGCCACAGTGCTGTTCCTGATGGTGAGAGGGGGGAGTGCAGGGGGGTTTCTCCTGAAATCCACAATCGTCTCCACTGTTTTAAGCGTGTTCAGCTACAAGTTGTTATGACTGCACCAGACAGACAGCTGCTCGACCTCCTGTCTGTAAGCAGACTCATAACCATCCTGCATGAGGCCAATAAGTGTGGTGTCGTCTGCGAACTTCAGAAGTCTTACAGAAGGGTCCTGGGCAGTGCAGTCATTTGTGTACAGGGAGAAGAGCAGTGGGGAGAGAACGCATCCCTGGGGGGCGCCAGTGCTGATTGTGCGAGTGCTGGATGTGAGTTTCCCCATTCTCACTAACTGTTGCCTGTCTGTCAGAAAGCTGGTGATCCACTGAGAGATAGAGCCAGGAACAGATAGCTGGGTTAACTTTTTCTGGAGCAGTGATGGGATGATGGTGTTGAAAGCGGAGCTGAAGTCCACAAACAGGATCCTTACATATGTCCCTGGTCTATCGAGATGTTTCAGGACAAAATGCAGCGCCATGTTAACTGCATCCTCAACAGACCTGTTTGCTCTGTAGGCAAACTGCAGGGGGTCCAGTAAGGGTTCAGTGATGTCCTTCAGATAAGCCAATACCAGTCATTCAGTCCTGTGATTTTGGGTTTCTTTGGGATGGGTATAATGGTGGAGCACTTGAAACAGGAAGGAACTGTGCACAGATCCAGTGATCTGTTGAAGATCTTTGAGAAGATGAAGGCCAGTTGAATAGCACAGCTTTTAAGACAGGCTGGTGAGATACCATCTGGGCCTGGTGCTTTTCTTCTCTTTTGTTTCCTAAGACTCTGCACACATCCTCTTCACTGAACTGAAGTGCAGGAGGTGCAGGAGGTGGGATGACTGAAGGTGATAGGTGTTGTGTAGAGAGAATGTCAGAGTTGGGGTGAGGTGTTAAATTAGCATTTTCAAATCTGCAGTAAAAGTCATTCAGATCATTGACCAGGTGTTGATTGCCTGCAAAATTGGGGGATGGTGGCTTGTAGTTAGTGATGTCTTTAAGGCCTTTCCACACAGACGCAGGGTCATTGGCTGAAAACTGGTTTTCCAACTTTTTAGAGTAGTTTCTCTTAGCCACTCTGATCTCCTTTGTCAATGTGTTCCTAGCCTGCCTGTACAAGACCTTGTCCCCGTTCCTGTAGGCATCCTCCTTGGCTTGGCGAATCTGTCTGAGTTTTGCTGAGAACCATGGTTTATCATTGTTGTATTTTAGGGAGGTCCTAGTAGGAATGCACAAATCCTCACAGAAACTGATGTATGATGTTACAGTCTCTGTGAGCTCGTCCATGTCGGTGGTAGCAGCTTCAAAAACACTCCAATCGGTGCACTCGAAACAGGCTTGTAGGGCAAGCTCTGTTTCGTTGGTCCATCTTTTAACAGTCCTTACCACAGGTTTGGCAGATTTTAGTTTCTGCCTGTAGGCTGGGATAAGGTGAACCAGGCAGTGATCATACAGTCCTAAAGCTGCTCTAGGGACAGAGCGATATGCATTCTTTATTGTGGTGTAGCAGTGGTCCAAAATATTTTTGTCTCTGGTAGGGCATGTGATGTGTTGTCTGTATTTCGGCAGCTCGAGTGTAAGTTTTGCATGATTAAAGTCGCCAAGAATAAGGATAACGGAGTCCGGATGTTGTTGCTCTGTGTCCGTGATGTGATCGGCGAGCTGTTGTAACGCCACGCTCACGTGCGCTTGCGGAGGAATGTAAATACACACGAGAATGAACGAGGAAAACTCTCTCGGCGAGTAAAAGGGCTTACAGTTAATGAAGAGTGCTTCTAGGTCGAGACAACGCATCTTCTTCATCACTGTTGTATCTGTACACCACTTTTCATTGATGTAGAAACATACCCCACCTCCGCGCGTTTTTCCTGTTGATTCTGCATCGCGGTCCGCTCTGAACAGCTGGTTGCCGGGTAGATGTAACGCGCTGTCCGGGATAAAGTCGTTCAGCCACGTTTCCACGAAACACAAAACAGCAGAGTTTGAAAAGTCCTTATTTGTCCGGCAGAGTAGAAGAAGTTCGTCCGTTTTGTTTGGCAAAGAGCGTAGATTCGCCAGATGTATGCTCGGCAGCGCAGTTTTAAAGCCGCGCTTCCTGAGCCTGATCAGCGCGCCGGCTCGCTTACCACGCTTGCGCGTCCTGGAGTGCTTTAGCAGCGCTGCTGCGCCTCCGACTACGATGTTAAATAAAACATCCGAATAAACAAAAACCGGTAGAATATCAGATGGTGTGCAGTTCCGAATGTTCAGCAGTTCACCTCTTGTGAAACTAATTGTATGGGAAAAACATAAAACAGGACAAACTAACAAAAACACTAAAACAACTGGAGAGCTCCACACCGAGGCAGCCATCTGCGGCGCCATCTTGGAAGTGTAATGGAGTTTCTCTATTCGTTTTTGCGTCTTTTTTTGGGCAAGACCTCGCAAAATGTCCTATTTCCCCACAATTAAGGCACTTCATGCTATTTGTCGTGGCATAAACTGCATAATTGAAATCGTCATGACTGAAGTTAAAAGACAAATCCAAATCTTCTCTATTGTCCTTTAGAACCATGTAGACAAAACGTCTAAAAGACACTACGTGCTTCAGTGACGCCGATTTACAACCAATTTGCATCATCTTAATTGGTGAAACTAGTCTGCCGTGTCTTTCCAACAACTTGACAAACACATCATTTTTAATGAAAGGCGGCACGTTTGATAGAGTCACCTTTTTAGACGGTGTCGACAGCGGTAGCACTGGAACAAAAGCATTGTCAATAACAACTCCACTTTCAACCAACATGTTCGCTAACTCAACGGTTTTCAGAAACACAACCACTGCGTTGTTCATTCCTGATGCCGACAGAATGTTTTCACAGCCAACCACCTCACCAATCGCTAAACTGCACTCCTCCACAGTAGCGTTCAGGCTGACTTTCACAGCGTGACACCGTGTGAGGAACTCTAACGGCCGAAGCCATCCTGCCAGTTACAAAGAAAAACTGGCAGAGCGACGACAGCAAACCACTACTTTTAAACCAGTATACCACAAGCAGAAAATAAAAAAGATAGAAAGAAGAAAGAAAAGAAAATTAAATTTTAGGCACAGCGGCCTCAGAGAAAGAGTCCACACACTCACCACGCTCCCCACTCGCTCACTCAACAGACGCTCGCGCATGCGCACAGAGAGAGAGAGGGAGAGAGAGAGAGAGAGAAAAGTAAAGAATAAAAGAGACTGGTGATTTTTGCGTACGTGTGCTTTAAACTGTTTTCTCTTATATTTAGAATGAATTTCTGTTTGAAAGTTTTTTTGAATCATGATTTGTTAAAGCATTCGTATGCAGGTTTCACGCACAAATGTGTGCATACGCATGTTTAGTGAATGAGACCCACTGTTTTGAATTGATCTCACCCATGTGTAAGACTGTGTTCAGTGTGTTGTTTTGTGTGGGTGTCTTTGAGGGCTTGTGTGTCCTGTCTGGAGGAAAAGTTAGGTTTTTCAGCAAGTTTGAATGGTTTTAAGAAGAGAGCTTCATTTTGACCTGAAAATAGGATTTTTGGGGAATTGGGTGAGATCTGGATTTGTGTTTACTGTTTCGAGAATATGAGGCATCATTTCAAGAAATGAGTTTAAGAAATTGAGAAAAACTGTAACATATGCATATATCTGAAAATACGCACACAGGAATAAAAACCCTGTCCACACCAAACAAAACAAAACATGATAACAAGATTAAGAACAACGCATTTGTCACGTCGCGCCACTTTCAGTGTGGACAAAATTTAAATTGTTAAAACATTTACATATGCTTTTCTGATGCTCAAAGATGAGTTTTACATGAGAGCTGAGGAACCTTGAAATTTCTAGTAAGAGTGGTGTCAAGAGTGTCCCAGTAGATCTCATTCAGGCCGTTGGCAAGAAGCAGGTCCTTAGGAGTGTGGGGGGAATTACAGCCCATCCACTCAAGATGGACAATTGTAAATGTACACATTTTGTGCTGTATTGGCATTTCATCCAGAGGGATCCGGTATTTTTGGAGCCTGAAACTGCTTTTTTTTGAAAACCAGGTCCCAGAGTGGATAAATCTGAAAACATTACCCTTGATTTTTCATATTTTGTGAAACTATGATGTCATCAACCCAGCCCACTCTCCAAATCTTCTTCTCCGTTTTTATTGTATCTCTGTGGCAGAATTTCAGCGCCACATACTGATTTGGCGAGTTTACTACATCGTTTCGAGTGGGTTTCAGTGGTTTTGTTTGTAAGCAGATATATCTTGAGACAATGCCGTGTTTCGGGAATTAAAAAAAGAAGAAAGAGATCGTATAGGGAAAGCTCTGGCTTCTTGTGGATGTGGCCTTAGACGAGGGACGTCATGATAGATAAATCTTGTTTCTCAACTTATATTGCCTACTATTGACTATTGTGGAGTTGTTTATCAAACTGCATCGAAATCTGAATTTGCTTGACCTACTACAGTATATCATAGACCTTGCAGATTTGTTTTGGGTTCTCCTTTTCTACTCATCACTTAATAATGTATGATACACTCCAGTGGCAAACTTTGCAGATAACGCGGCACATTCATTGGCTTCATTTTATTTTTGAGTGTATTTATTTTAATTACTCTGATTATATTTAGTACCTTATTTTTCAAATTAAGAAAAAAGACAACAAATTTTTTTCCTCTTGTTAAGAAAATAATGGGTAAAAGAGCTTTCATGTGGAAAGGTGTCGTGAGAATGGTGGATGAACCAAATTGCAGGCAGTGTTCGACAACACACTTTGTAATAATAAAATATAAAACACAAAACAAAGGCCCACGAGGGGTAAAATCCCCCAACTTGAAACATCATTATCTCTTTCACCGCCATTGAAGAGCTATCTCGTCATTTTGAGAAAAACCATTCCCCGCCAAAGACGGGTTATAACGGCATGTTTGTACTGTTATACAGCAGTTGGCGCTGTTACACACCTTTGAGAAAAAGTACAGAATCCCAGAACCTAGAACGTATAAGTTTTAACGTTTTTTAATGATTGTTCTGAGTGTAATCTGGGCGGAATATTTGACTAAAAATTTTAATCATCTCAGCTGTTTAATCAAAGTGAAGCCTTTTTGAAGAAACCTACCCACATCTACGGAGTGATAAATAACGAACAAATGAAGGTAGAAGAATACGGTTTCTTTTGTTTAAAAGCTGAGACTATGTTCTTTCATTTGACATATTGTTTGTCCATATATTCTTTACAGAATATTTTCTGTGACCCATTCAAGTTTGGTGAAAATGTTAAAAAACTCTAAGCAGGGATGCCCAGACTTCCCTCTCCCAACTTTTTTAAAGAAAGGCTCGAGGGGAAAGAGTTAAGTGTTAAACCAGACCAGTGATGTGGGAGGCACAGGGAACAAACGTGCCAGGGGTGTGTAGATTTGACTATGATAAAAATTCATTTTTAAACTGTGAACACTCACTTACATCACTGCGCATATACGATTAAGTGATCCTTTTTAGCTGTTACGCTTTCTCCAGTTCTAAGTATAACAGAGCTTCCCATCTCCCTATAATAAGTAGGGATGCACCTATCCGATACTCTGAATGGTTCTACGGACCTTTAGTATCCACAGATGTTACACTGAAAGCTTCAAAAAGTACTAACTATTATGAAACCACCTCTTATATAAATAACCACGTCTATCTTTTTTATGTCATTCGATAGCTTTATGTGAGGAGCAAACCAATAAAAATAATTAAGTTCTTGGCAACTCTGTTTACACACGTTGTTTTGGGGGACTGAAAACACAACTTTTGAAGAAGGGTCAAACACGATTTCAACGCATGACACAGTGTTAGTAACAAATGAGCGTTTCCTAGCAACGACACTGTGCTACACGAATAAAATACACTTGCGAGCTTTCTGTCACGTTCTGCTGCCAAACAGCTTCTTTATTCCTACATGCATTTATTCTGACATGTACATAACATAACATTGCCTCTGCACACGACATTATTCATTTGCACAAGTGTACATACCAACTGTAAATATGTAAATTCAACAATATACTACCCTGAAGGGTTCGAATTGAGGGGGGCTGGGTGGACCCGGGTCATAAGCCTTAAAGGTCTAGGGTGGGAGTTCTAGCAGCCATTAGCGGTGAGTTTGAGAAACCCAACCAATCACTCAGTCCTCCGCTCACCCCTATCTCTCAGCACATGACAGTGTTTGCCACAAAAACAAAAGATTTCGTCGTCTGAGACAGCAGATAGCAACAGTTCAAGCAATAGTGTTTTTTTTTTTTCAAAGGTAAATAAAGAAAATATATAAAAGTAATTAAAAATTTACTGCTATGCTATTGCCAAAGTTATTGAACTACAGATATATGAAACAAGCTTTGTAGAGCTGTTTTTCCATTTCATGGTACCGTAGAAAACATGGCGGTGCAAAATAGCAAATTCAATGTATGTAGGGCCGCTCTGTATGTAGATAGAAACAGCTTATTGTAAGGTAATACAAACATAACGGTTCATTGCCTAAGGTCTTTATACACATTTGAAGACATAGTTATGTCTATTATATTGCATTTCTGTCAATAGATCCTCCTAAAACCCCACACTGCTCCTTTAAGTGGGGGGTCCCTTGGATACAACTAAAAACCCCAAATTATTTTATCACGCTAAAACAAAACGCTATTTTCCGTTATTTCGGCAAATTTCAAAAGATGCAAATTAAAATGACATTTTTAGAGAAGGGGGAGTCTGCAGACCTGTGCAGTTTTAGGACACTGTTGTTCCTAATTTCTCCAGTAGGGGTTCGCTGTTCATTATGAACCACCAGAACAGACCTAACAGATAACTTCGTCGTCTATCGCGAGTTAGAGGTGTGGTAAATAATCGTTTTTGTTACTTAGAAATGGCCCAACATTCATAGTTTTTTAACGATTAATTGATATTGTTATGAATTAAACTATAATTTAGGTTTAACAGAAATTTGTTTTTCACTTTTACAGCAAGCCACGTTAAGCTTTTTTTTTACTTTAGGGAACGTCTCGCACTGATTCAATGCAAGAATATCTGAATATCGCTTTTAATTTCTGTCAGCAAATTTCTGAGCTTTCCTGTAGCTCAGTGGTAAGAGCATTGCGACAACAACGCAAGGTTGTGGGATTGATCCCAGAGGATTGCAAATACCTATGTTAAATGTATAGGATAAGACAATGTAAGTCGCTTTGGATAAAAGCGTCTGCCAAATGCCCCAATGTCAATGTAAATGTAGATGTAAAATACAGAATTAATACCTTTCAACAACATAATCATGATGTCAGAATAAAACACTTTTGACTATTGCTGCTTAAATGCTTAAATGGTCGTTATGTTATATTCTATCATTTTTTCAATAACATTTTTCCGGTCAACTCAAAGCTTTCTGAGCTGGTATGAGGGTTATTATGGTTATGAGTTTATTTTTGAATGAAACCCAACACCTTTACTCATATATGTTTTATAAAAAAGGATTGAAGTGGTCAATAAAATGATTCCAAACAACTGAAATTTTAAATTAAAATGCAATTTAATATTTTTTCAATAGGTACAGGACAAAATAATTTGTACGTTAACAAGTTCATAGTCAGAGAGTAACACGAAAAAATCTAACTTGTAGGGTGCAACGAGGTTAAATGCACCCCTTAAGAAATAAAATAGCTTTTTATTACACCCACATGACTGCAGATTTACACCCCAAGAAGCAGTGGGTTACAGTACATTTTATAACACCTAAGGGCGTTTTGTAACGACGCGAAGCGGAGTGCCTAAAACCCCGTAGCTGTTATAAAATGCACTGTACTTAATATATGATATGACCCCGTCGCACCCTGTTGTTGTGTTACTTTTGTCCCAGCTGATAAGAGTCGAAAGTATAGGCTAACAATGTGCAACTTATCTTTAAGGTCGTTCTACATTTGTACTAAATATCACCTGGTATAGACAGACTTGATAGATAAAACCATTAAATTGTCCTTTGGCCCCTGCTCTCCCTCAACAGATGAGGAACTGGAATGAGTTACGTAAGCACAACTCCAAAGACCAAGATTTCCCACCCCTACATTATATCATATAGTATCATATATATTGTCACTTACATTTCTCTTGTTCTCGCGCTTGTGTCTATATTAAAGACAGTGACAGATATGTGTCGATAAATGCAGACATATGATCCTACCAAAACCTACTTTCAGTCTTTCAGAAAGTGTGGAGAAACACACAACTTCAGAAACTAAACGAAATGTACTTTTACAACAACAACAAAATATGATGGAAATTGAGATTTTTATATCATCTGAAAGCTGAGTAAATAAGATTTATATTGAAGTTTGTTGTTGAAAAAGGAAGATATCAGGCTGAGATACATCCGTTTTAAATTCTGGAATCTGAGACTGCAAAGAAAATCTAAATATTGAGAAAATTACTTTTGAAGTTGTTCATCTGGGGCACTGTGACAGGACATCCACTCACAAAAATTAAGTTTTTATATATTTAAGGTAGGAAATTAACAAAATATCTTCATGGAACATGATCTTTAATTAATATCATAATGCTTTTTGGCATAAAAGAAAAATTTATCATTTTGACCCTTACAATGTATTTTTGTCTTTTACTAAAATTGTTCCTCCATCCATCCATTTTCTTCCACTTATCCGGGGCCGGGTCGCGGGGGCAGCAGTCTACGCAGGGATGCCCAGACTTCCGTCTCCCTAGACACTTCCTCCAGCTCTTCCGGGGGGACACCGAGGCGTTCCCAGGCCAGCCGGGAGACATAGTCCCTCCAGCGTGTCCTAGGTCTTCCCCGGGGTCTTCTCCCGGTGGGACATGCCCGGAACACCTTCCCGGGTTGGCGTCCAGGGGGCATCCGGAAAAGCTGGCCCCTCTCGATGTGGAGGAGCAGCGGTTCTACTCTGAGCTCCTCCCGAGTGACCGAGCTTCTCACCCTATCTCTAAGGGATCGCCCGGTCACCCTGCGGAGAAAGCTCATTTCGGCCGCCTGTATCCGGGATCTTGTCCTTTCGGTCATGACCCAGAGCTCATGACCATTGGTGAGAGTAGGAACGTAGATTGACCGGTAAATCGAGAGCGTCGCCTTGCGGCTCAGCTCCTTCTTCACCACGACAGACCGGTACAGCGACCGCATTACTGCAGAAGCTGCACCGATCCAACTGTCAATCTCCCGTTCCATCCTTCCCTCACTCGTGAACAAGACTCCCAGATACTTGAACTCCTCCACTTGAGGCAAGAACTCTCCACCTACCTGAAGTGAGCAAGCCACCCTTTTCCGACTGAGAATTGTTCCTGTGCTACTTAAGACTGGTTTTGTGATCCAGGGTCATATATGATGTACAAGTAATCTGAGAGTTGACTCAGTTCTGACATTATCAGCATTACTGTTCACAGTGTGAAAAAACACACAGCTTCTGGGAAACTTCATTTTAAAGAGGCCTTGACATTGCCTGTGCCATGCTCTTACCACTGAGATACAGAAAAGCATCAACAAACCTATCAAGTCACACCAGGAAGGTTTCATGTTTCCTTTCCATCATCCAAAGCAAATTCTCTTCAAAACCTTAAATCCAAACATAAAACTGGATGGATATGGGAACAGAAGCGAAAATGTTATCGTGCTCAGATACTTTAAAAAACACTTTGACCTGTAACATATAGTAACTGAACACCAGCAATACCATGGTCTCAATTGTCACATATATGGACTTTAAACATTTTGACAAGATGGAGCCTTTTTTTTAAATACAGGGCAGAGTGCTGTATATATTAATAAATAAAAGCTAACTGAACATACTTTTGATTTAAAAAGGAGAATATTTCTAAAACAAATTATCACTTTTATTAAATGTAAATGGACGATGATAGAAATCCATGTTGCTTAAACAATTGTATATATGTATATAAAATATTTGTCTTTCTTATGCTTATTTCTTGTCTACAAATAATAAAAACTACAATTCTAACCAGTAGAACTGTGTCAATCATATCTTTATTGGCAGTGAGAAAATGTTTGAAAATTTGGGGGATGTTAGAAATGAATGCATGTTAGAAAACACTTTACGCTAAACTAAATCTTTTAAACATAAATGTTGTTTGTTTAGGAAAAACATAATTGGAAAAGTGTAATATAAACAAATTAAGTAAATATACATGGATTACCTGAAAAAATGTTTGAGATTGACATTTTATTTTCAACATGATCAACATAAACAAGAAACACTTCACTGTCAGTTATGAAATTACACAGTGCACAAGTAAATAAACTTGTTATTAATGACAATGAGCATTCATCATTAAAACAGATACTTCATTCATCTAATTACACTGCATCAAACACAGAGATATTCACAGTGACATTACCACACTCGCTGTCAAAATCTGATTCACAGTGATTTTTTCAAGATTCTAGATTTTATTTGTCACATACATTTTGTTAACATAT
The DNA here is from genome assembly GCA_008369825.1 of Triplophysa tibetana. Lineage (NCBI taxonomy): Eukaryota > Metazoa > Chordata > Actinopteri > Cypriniformes > Nemacheilidae > Triplophysa > Triplophysa tibetana. The sequence goes on along the minus strand of CM017913.1, from coordinate 27,099,767 downwards.
AATTTGCAGTGAATATATAATCTGGTATACTCCAAAGACTTAGCATATGGAGGAAAATAGATTATATATGTACAGGTACATCTAAAAAAATGAGAATATCATGAACAAGGTCAATATGTTTTGTCACTCATTTCTAAAGGTGAAACCCATACAGTATATAGGTGCATCACACATAGAGTGACATTTTTCAAGCCTTTATTTCTTGAAGTTTAGATGATTATGTCTTACAGATATTGAAAACCCATAATTCAGTCTCAGAAAATTTGAATATTACATAAGATCAATAAAAAAGGAAATTTTAAAAGGACATGTCAGGCTTCTGTCAGACTGACCTGACTGCCGCATGGAGCTTTGCTGATTTCCATTCTGATATTACTGATCTTTTGAAGGAAAAAAGTTGAAAACTCATTGCATTTGTCATCAGACAGCATTTCCCTCAGAACTTGACTCGGGGGATTTGTTAGTCTCTCTACAGTTGCAAGAAGAGTGCGAGTGTTATTTATTTTGCAGTTTATAATGTTAGAGAAAAATTTCTGTCTAGCTTTGCCTACGTCAACATTGAAGGAATGCAGACTGTCTTTATAGATAATATAACTAGCCCATCCTTTCCTGACACATCGATTTTGCGGTAACAGAACAGGTTCCTTTCAATCTACTGGTAATAACAGACTTTGATGAATTCAGATAATATCAACGATAACAATGTATTATACCAGGGAGGCACAACATTAATTCAAATCATAGAATGTGCTTCCTAGAGTCTTTTGCCAATTCACCTTATATACCCAAATGTAACAAAGCCAATGGTCAGTGAGAAACTTGGTTTGTTTGTTTTCTCATGACTGAAGAGAGCATCAAATGAGATCTCAATCTACATGTAAACAGGATTCCCTGAGAAAGTCACACCTCTTTAAGGAGTGCACAGGTTCAGCACCACCTTATCTTCACGCTAATGGTAAAATAAAGGTGGTAAAATAATGGTAAACCTTCCCATAAAGGTAAAAAATCTCTCTCGCGATCTGTTCCACATATGTGGAATGATCTGCCCGCTGCTACAAGATCTGCGGATTCTGCAGCCATCTTAAGAAACGTCTGAAAACACATCTCTTCCGCCAACATCTGACTGATCTGTTCTGACTCTATTTTCTTCTCTACTCTTTAAAAAATAAATTGAATGGTTCTGTCTACAGTGTTAGGTTATATGAGACCAGTCTTCTTTTTTGATTGCACTTATGCTTTAGTTGTACTTATGCTGTCCCAATTGTTTCCATTGCCTACCCCACCTGTAAAGCGTCTGATAAATGACTAAATGTAAATGTAATGTAAATGAGTGCAGATTATGGATAAGAAATAAAAAGTTTTAATATACTCTCTGTTAGGTTTGAAAGAACTAGACCTATTTACCCATCGCACCATGACCTTTAAAACAATACTAAACATGAATCATCAAAACTTCATTCTATGACAATAAATGATATACACAGTATAAAGTCGACATTTTAAAGGGTCGGTCGACATTTTAAAGGGTCTGGCAGTTACATCCGTCACCTTGGAGATGTGTCTCTCATTGGCTGTTGCGAAAGTACCAACGTCATCAGCCCGATTTAAAATCCTAAATATCAAACATGTTTGATATGATCGGGGCGGCTAAGATTTCTCTCGTAGCAGATCGGGAGGTGTAAGATTCGATCTGTGAACGCCTCACATTACGTGATAATCTGGGCCGAGTCTCGGTTCACGAGTTCACCTTAGCAAATAATTGAAAGGGGGGCAGCGTAGTTACGCTGAGAATTTAGTATGCGTATTTGGCATGCTGTCCGGGGAGAGGGCTCCGGGGTCGGCATTCTCTCCCGACCCCGGAGCACTCCCCCTTGGTTCGGGGCGAGGGCTCTGATCTCTGTGTTTGCCCGTGCCCCGAGCGCTTCCCCCAAAAAATGCGACTAGTGCAGGACAGCAGCCAAAGATGGGTGTTATTGGCCAAATATAGCAAAGTTTACAGCGGTGGGTTGCTGGCCTTCGTTTTGAGTAGGGTCCCGGCTGGGGCCTCTGGTGGGGTTGGTTTCTGTGGGCTTCTGTGCGGTACGGATACTGGTGTGGTCGTGGGAAATGCGGATGGAGGCCCCTGTTCGGGAGACGCTGCTGCTGCGGTTAATAAACGCGTATGGAAGCCCCTACTGGGACAACGCTACTGCTGTGGCGGTAAAAGGCTCCTGCTGGGGCGGCATTGCTGCGGCGGATTTAAATATAGATAAAAGCCCCTTGCTGGGGCGGCACTGCTGCTGCAGTGTGAAATATATATAAAGGCCCCTGCTGGGGCAGCACTGCTGCTGCAGTGTGAAATACAGATAAAGACCCCTGCTGGGGTAGCACTGCTGCTGCAGTGTGAAATACAGATAAAGGCCCCTGCTGGGGCAGCACTGCTGCTGCAGTGCCTCTTTGGATGCCTTTGATTAGCATGGAGATCTGTGAGCTGGCTATTTGGGGTGAAGGTGATCCGAATAGGAGTTTTTGAAAATATTGTAATCGGCTTAGGTATCCTTTAATGGAACTGGCTTGGAGGTTTTTTGAGGTGTTTAGGTGGGAGATGAATGAGGTGAAGGCGGCACGGGAGCTGGATGTGGTATGTGGGAAAAAAGGGGCGGCTGCTAGAGCCGCGTACGGATGCAGCATCACGCTTTGGGTGGCTCCAGAGCCTGTGGCAATAGGAAATGGAGAAAAAGCTTGAGCCTGTGCCTGTAACGGAGGCAGCCTCGCGTTATCAGTTGGCAGTGGGGCTGCAGGCCACTAGCTGGAGGGAAAAAGAGAAAGTTCATAGTCAGAGGATAGGGTAGGCAGAGTTGCCGCTGAACGGTGCGTGCTCGCGCTGCCATGGCGGTAATGGACCGGCGTAGAGTCAGCAGAGGTGTTGGACTCTGGTGATCCTGTAGACGGCTGCTTGCTGGTTTCTGCGTGGTCCGGGGCGCGGCTTAGACTGGCCGAGGGCGGTCCTCTCTGACTTTGTGAACGACGCCTCTTCCTCGCAGTGGTTGGGATGGTTGTTTCCTCGAGTTGTGGAACTGTGGTGCTGCGGGTCTTGTCGGCAGCTTTTGGCTTCGTAGTGGGAGCGGTTATGGGAACTCCGAGCTGGCTGGAATTATACAAGTTGTACAACTCGGCTTTGTTTGCCTTCCGGGAAAAGGGGATGTCGGCGTTGTCTAAGGCCCGCCTCAAAGCTTGGACGGTCCACTTCTTTAACTCTGGGATCGGGCGTTGAGCTGAGGTGTAGAAGGAAGCAGAGGAAGCTGCCGAAGCCCTGGCTGGTGGAGCAGATGACGTCACTTTGCTTCGTTGTTTCGGTGTGCGACGGACGGCGCGGGAGGGCTGGCGGCCTCTTGAAGTCTCTGCTGTCCTAGCCGTGACGGCTTCTTGTCCGGCGCTGGTGCTTTGATTAGCGGCCGGGTTTTCTGAGGGACCGTGGGCGGCAGATGAGTCGTTGTTGACCATTTCGTATGAATCGTTCTCAGACATGTTGCTAGATGCTGCGAGGAGGTAGGGCGGTTTCACAATTTATAGAGCTCGCTCTGGTTTGGTAGGATAGGTGGTGTGATTGCTAATGCTGGGCAGCTGCGTGATTTCTAATGCCGTGCAGCTGGGCGGCTGCGTGATCGCTAGTGCCGTGCAGCTACGTAATTATTTGCACATGCTCCTCCCGAACTTTGTTAATAAAACATCATGTCTGATCGCAGTTCTAGGCCCAAATTTTTTTTTAAAATTCTCGGGAGGGGAAATCGGGGTAAAATCTGGCCGAGAATCCTCTAATCTGAGCCAGGCTCATAGTGTCGAATGGATCGATATATTAAAGTTGTTTATTTTTCTTCTCACTGACAATATACGTAAATTTTAACACACTCGTACTTCCGCTCAATTTCTTTTCGCTTTTGTACTCGGTCTGATATAGCAAACGATCTCCCCGTTTATCTCCGGCTCTATACCAGCCGACCAACCAGCGATCAGAGGGCGGGCTGAGAGCCGTGACGTAGAGGCTAAGCGTCGAATTTAAGATTGTAGTTTAGGTTAGGGAAATCTAACACGACAGCGGACATGGAGACACGGGATGCTATTCCCTTTGTTGTGGAGAATATTCCCGACATTGGCCAACTGAAGCCCGAGCAAGAGGAGTGTTTGGTTCACATCTTGAATGGAGGTGATGTTGTGGCCATACTCCCGTAAGGTTTTGGGAAAAGTTTAATTTATCAACTGTTACCGATCTTCAGCGAGAAACTGGGGAGGCAAAGTCCGGCAAGAAGATAGTTATAATTTAACCCACCTCTTGTGACACTGCCCCCTGATGGCAAGTCCATGGCTCTCCTCTGTTATTTATGTTCCTTGGAGTTTAAGACGGTGTCTCAGTCTTTTTTATTTGTCGAGCTCGAACTGACACCCTTTTGACAGGTCATTGTATAACTCGTCTTTGTGAGAAAAAGGGAAAACTCACAAATGGGTCCCTCAAAAACGGATTGAAGTGTGTCACTTAACAAAAACACTTAGATTAAGTAATACAACACAAATAAAAGGAAAATGGAGGATCAGAGTCCTTGAATCTGGCGCATGCGCACTTACACACAAGTTAAAAAAGGAAGCATAGGCAAATAGCTCTTGAAGGGGCAACACCTTACACAACTCGTTACATGTGTCTACATTCTTTTCCAGTCCTTGAATATTTCCATGCCATGCTGTACCTCTGCAATTAAGTTGCAGCATTTCCGACAGGCTTGAAAAGAACGAAGAGTTGTGTTTAACAGAACTAATCTTAAATTGATAGTTGGCTTAAATATTTTCTTGTTCGTCTCATTGTCAAATATTGGTTTGGATGCACTAATTGTACCGTGGATGCATAGATTTACTTCACATAATGTGCAAAAGTCGTTCACAGCCATCTTTACTCCAGTATTTCGCTCGATGGTTTTGTTTACCTTCGTTTAGAGCGGAAGATCGAGGAGCCTGAGCCGGCGCATAACATACGTCATGAGCATCTGGAATCAACTGACATATACTGAACTCAGTTTAATAAAGAAGAAGAAAGGACTTGTGTTCCCCTCCCATGTTTCAATGAGACATGCCACCAAGTTTCTACATCTTCACAAACTTTTTCTATAAATAATACATACCACCTGGTAATAAATACGCACTAAGTACTTGTGTGGGAAGTCCGGGAGTCTTTTGAAGCCCATCTTATACATAGATGACACAGAGTCATACAAGTCCCCAGTCAGAAAAAAAAATCTTGCTGACTCTATTCTATAGTTTAAGAAAGTAAACCCATCGCACCAAAACCTTGAAAATGACATGATATGTGATGTTATATAGTGTAGGTTAAGTAGACTTCCAGTGATCTGAACCTGAAGGGAGGGAGGAGGGAGATTAGGCAGCGGCAGAGGACGATTCCTGAGTAAAGTCCCATGGCAGAGGAGGATTGTGGGTTTTATTGGTTTCTGATGCATTTACATTTATGCATTTAGCAGACGCTTTTATCCAAAGCGACTTAAATTGTTTTATCCTATACATTTTACATAGGTATATGCAATCAAATGGGATCGAACCCACAACCTTGCATTGTTAACACAATGCTCTTACCACTGAGATACAGGAAAGCATACACATGATACATCCCCCCATAGTTTATTTTGTTGTATGTTGCAACTCCACAACTATGTTGATCACTATGCGAGCTGCCTCACAAGGATGTGTTTGACACAGGTCAGCAGTTCATGAGTGGTCATAAATATTGATTTTGTTTGTATTAGACTAACATGTTAAAATCACATAAGTCACTTTCATTAGAATTGTAAAACTATATCACACTTTACTGTTTCTGTCTTATTATTTCATTGAAAATGTACTGTTTTGATCAGGTATCTCTTTATGCAAGCATTTTGGTAACAATATTCAATTTGAAATGCAACATGTAAAATGACAATAAACGTATGTATTTAAATATACATTTAAGGTGCAAAATAAAAATGCAAGAATACACATTTTTCAGTTACTACACTGTTTAAATATGTCATTTAAATGCATATTTTTACGCTCCTTACGTTTAAATAAAAATGACTTCCCAGGGTTGATTATATAGGTCCAAGATATTCAAGCAAAACTGAAGCAAAATGCTCATTCAAATGTTAATTTCCCTAAATACATTAACAGGTTGAACATTTGTGATTGCATTTTCATTCATCTACAGCGCATTGACTGCATAGACAGTAATAAAAGATGGACAACGCCGCTACCTTTCTTTGTAATAAACTGAGCGTAAAACATCAGTCGATGGGCGCTGACAGTGTATGCGTTTTTAAGTGACAAACTTGATATTTATTATCCAAATATCAATCTGGTTTTAGTCTGAAAAATATTTTACTATAGCAGTTGAATAAGTGAATAAATGGAATTGTGAAATTACAAAAGCGTTTAGGTGAGGAAATATTGATTCTTTCAAATCCTGTCACAGAATCACAGAATGACACAGTTTGACTTGTTTCTCAGTTCTTCAACTTCTTTTCGTAGCTCTTCTGTTTCTTCTCCTTTCTGTTGTTTGAAGTGTTGATGGAGTTTTTCCAGTAACTCAAGTTGTTTCTGATGTTCTTCCAGCTTCTCTTTCAGTTCTTCAACATGTTTCTCTTTTCTCTCTCTGAACTCATTAAACTCTTCTGCTTGTTTTCTGGCTTCATCTTCATGTTTCTTCTTCATCTCTTTTATTCTCCTCTCATGTTCTTCCTTCTTTTTTTCTTGCTCTTCCTCTTCTCTTTCTTTTCTCTTTCTCTCTTGTGTTTCTCTTCTCTTGCTCTCTTTTTCTTGTTCTCTTTTAATATCATCAATTCTTTTCTCCCATCTTTTTCTCTCTTCTTCTCTTCTCTCATCATCTTCTCGTTGATTTCTCTCCCACTTCTCTTTTCTCTCTCTCTCCAGCTGCTCATGTTTCATCATTTCAGTTTTATTCTTTTCATTCTCTCGCTCTATCTCTTTTCGCTGTATCTCTCTCTCTTCATCTCTCTGTCGTCTCTCTTCTTCTCTCTCTTTCTCAATCCTCTGTCTTATTTTCTCCAGTTCTTCTTGTTTTTCTCTCAGTTGGTCTTCATGTTTCTCTCTTTTCTTTCTCTCATCATCCTCTCGTTCTCTCATCTGTCGTTTCTTGTCTTTCTCCCATTCTCTCTCTTGTCGTTTAATTTCCTCTTGAGTCTCTTTTCTGTCATTTTCAGCTTCTCTTATTTTTCTCTTCCATTCTTCTCTCTCTCTATCTTCTTCTTCACGTCTCTTTTTCTCCCCAGATTCTCTCTTTCTAATCTCTTCTTCTTGTCTCTTTTGTAATTGTGTTATAATCTGTTCTTGTTCATGTTTAATCTTCTCTTGATCTTGTTTGTATTTCTCTTCTCTCTTACTATCCTTCTCTTCTCTCTCTTTCTCTCTCTTTTCATAAAGTGATTTCTGATGTTCAGTCTCTCTCTTCATCTCTGCAATTTTTTTATCGTAGTCTGCTTTTACTCGTTTTTCCTCTTCTGACCATTTCTTTTTCTCCTCCTCTTGTTTCTTTTGTGCAATTTGTTCTCTCTCATCTGACTCTTTTCTGAGTTTTTCCTCTTTTTCTCTGAACTCTTTCTCTATCTGCCCTCTTTCCTCATCTGTCTTTTGTTTCTCTTCCTCTAAACTCTTTCTTGTTTTTTCCATTTCCATGTCATGTTGTAGTTTTAATTCCTTTATCTGAGTCTGAATTTCTCTTTCTTTTTCCTTGAGTATTTCCATCATCCTCTTTTTAATGCTCATCTCTGCCTCCTCAAACATTTCATTAGTAAAGTGTTTGTTTCTGTTGGAAGTAATCAACGTTTTCATCATTTTTAAAAGTTTAGAAACTTGAGAACGGTCTTCTTCTTTCTTGTTATTGAAGACAATGTATCTGTCTCCACAGTGTTTGATCAACTTTTGTAGCACTGAATCACTTCTCTTCACATAATCTTCTATAGATTCATTCTCAAGATCATCTCCTCTAGTGAACAGAATGATACTGAACTGTGCAACTTTGGGACCAAATATCTTCTTTATAAGATCTATAGTGTCTGACTCTTCTTGAGTGAATCGTCCTAAACTCAACACAATGATGAAGACATGAGGTCCAGGTGATGACAGTGACACACATTTCACTAGTTCTTCCATCACTTTATCATTTGACAATTTTCTGTCAAACAGTCCTGGAGTATCAACAACAGATACTGATACACTATCAACTTCACCAACTCCTTTCTCACAAACACTCGTCACTGAACCTGTGCTTAATAGACTTTTAAACGGTTTTCTTCCCAGAATTGTGTTTCCTGTTGCACTCTTTCCACTTCCTGTCCTCCCGATCAGCACAATTCTCAAACACTTTAGATCTTCGGCTTCATCTTCAGCACCTGAAACATGTTAAAAGTTAGCATCTTACATTAGCATCTTACTACACAAAGTCAGTTTACAACTTTAAAAAAGCAAAAGCTCACGAAAAAACATACTTCAAAACTATTTTCAATCAAATTCATTTTTCATAAGTCACAAATGTTTGTTGTCTGGTGATCTCTAGGCCACCAGCTGAAAAATGCACTGCATGATCATGTACAGAATAGAATGTTCTGCTAACAAAATATTATTCTATTTCTTTACACAAGTTTGTAAAATGCTGTGAAACACTGTTCTAGTTTGCGCTGGCACAATGTTGTGAATATATATATATACTGTACTGTATATGAACAATGAGTACAGGTATGTACCTACTGCCTATATTTTTTATAATGTATATGTGTAGCTTAGTTTCACTGTACAGTGATAATAAAAGTCTTTCATTCTCTTCTATTCATTGAAATGAATTAAAATTCAGTGAATGCTTGCCAAACAGACACAAAACCTGTTTTGAAAGTATCTGCTTTTAAATGATCTAATTTACATGGTAATCAAATATTCTGTGATTTTGTTCCTCCCGTCTCTGCTCATTGGGCCTCATTCATAAATATACTATGATCATGGATGCACTGATATGTAATTTTTTTTGTAATGTCTTTAACATTGGAAGCTGATATATTGGTGGATATATAATATCCAGAGGTGGAAAGTAACAATTTACTCGCGTTACGGTATTGAGTAGGTATTTTTATTTAGTCATTTGGCAGACGCTTTTATCCAAAGCGACTTACAGTGCACTTATTACAGGGACAATCCCCCTGGAGCAACATGGAGTAAAGTGTCTTGCTCAAGGACACACTGGTGATGGCTGCTGGGATTGAACCAGCAACCTTTTGATTTCCAGATCAGTGGTTCAACCCACTAGACCACCATCTCACAACATTTTGTCTACTTTTGAGTAGTTTTTAAGGAGCTTTTAAAATCTGTCATTGTACTAAGTATGATTTGTGTGACGTATTGTACTTAGTTATAATTAAAATCACATCCGTAACTGAGTAAAAAAAAAGGACATTACTCCAGAGAATATTGGCCGCGAGAGTTTTTACGTCAATACCAGAAGAGCGATGGAGACAGAGTAGTTTTTTTGGCAACTACTGTTGCTCTCGTCTCTGTTTTCTCGACTCGTCGGTGCAAACCCCCAGGCGCTGCGAATGGAGGTACCCCCCAGCCAAGGGGCGATGGGATTATGTGGTAGGATTATGTGGTAGGAAAGGCGGGACAGGATCCGTGAGGCGGGGTCGGTGGCGTGAGTCATAGTTGGAATCAGCTGTGCGCACACCGGTCCCGCATATCTCACAGAGGAAATCAGGAGCATAAGAGGACGACCGACAGGAATGCTGACGAGAGAGGACCAGATCCAGACATGTTTAAATTTGTGTTTATGTTTTTATGGCAGGTGTGGTGCCAAATTTGAATTTCCTGCCAGATTACAAAGTAATCTGGCGGGGGTGCAAATTAGGCACAACACAGGCAGTCGACCGTGAGGTGGCTGCCGGCCCATTACTTCAGTGATATTGTTTGTTTATTCTGATTAAAGTTTGTTTAAATGTTAGCCGGTTTCTGCCTCCTTCCTTCCCTACTTTGAACTGTGTTACACTATCATCCTATAAAAATCCTTATGTGCAAGAATGTAGAGCTATAATAAGATCAATAATATTTGTTTAAAATATGCTCCTACCCTTGTTGCATTGGTAAGTTTAGTAAAAGTCAAGACGACATTGGTGCACAATGCTTTATATTGTAAGTGTTTAATCTCAGTTTGTAGACGCACGGTTCACTAATGTGTCTGCATCACATTTGCATTGTGTGAATGAAACCAAACTGAACAACTTCTGCATTAATGACATATTTAAACATGCACCATATGTCTCTCTCTTCTATAAGCACGGGTCTCTCTGCAACAGAGTCACATGGAAATGTGCTTGCAATTTCATGGATTTTGAAAATCCTCACGAGCCCCGTCCTAATGACGAAAAGAACAATAGAACAATGACAAGCCCAAAATAAACCTACAAATCGACTCTTTGAATAAGGCAAAAAAACACTATGCTCAACTTTTCACTTTATTAACTATATAATGTATCTGCAGCTTCATAAGAAAAGACTAAACAACAAATGTGAAGCTCTTAAAATAAGTAAACATGGCAACACAGGGAGAGCACACTGTGAAGCTCTGAACATAAACAAAACGCAGTGTCTCAGTCTGTGTTTTAGTTCAAATTGCCTCACAAAACCAGTCTTTGACCAAAAACAGCAGATACGTATCAAACAGATTAATCTGGGATTGATGTTTCTTGACAACTTTGGTAAAACGACCGGGTTATTACTGTCAATCATCACATTAACTCTCATTCCGCACAAACGTGGAACCATTTATACTTGGTTTCACGGCTGAAACCTAGCAGTGTGAATCCTTGATTATTTATTAAGAAAATATGGCTTAAAATCTTTTCTAAGGCTTAATTTTGCTTCTGAAGAAAATATTTATTGATTTACGAATTGTTTTGTTAATATTTCATTGATATTTCTGCAAAACAAGACAAAAAATGCTTGATTTACTACTTTGCACTAGTAAACGATTCTTTAACCTTCAAACTTTTCTTAACAAATGATAAATGTTCTACCAGAGCAACTCAGAAAAATGTTCTTAATAGTCACGTTGTCACAGTTGTTTTATGTTTCGTATGTTTTTTTCCTCCCATTGTTAATTTCATTATTAGTTCATTAGTTTTCACTTGTGTTTTGTTATTAGTTAATTGTTCCCTCTCCAGCCGGCCCCGTCCGGCCCTCCGGAGCCCGCTGCCCAGCTGCTCCTATCCGGCCTCCCTGTATCCTCCCGGACTAAGCCCAAATCTTTTTGGGGGGGGAGCTATATGTGTGGGATGGCCGGATTGGTCAGAGTGGCCGGCGCCTTCCAGGCCTCCCGAACTGAAATATCGTCCTGGAGGTCTCCCATCCCTCTATGTTTAATGTCCCCTGCACAGACCTCCAGGACGCCCTGCCCCCCTTCCCCACGTGGTACTGTTTTGCCGCGAGGAAGCGCCTTTTGGAGGGGGGGTAATGTCACAGTTGTTTTATGTTTTGTTTGTTTTTTTCCTCCCATTGTTAATTTCATTATTAGTTCATTAGTTTTCACTTGTGTTTTGTTGATCCCTCGTTATATGTTGTATTTAAGTTCTCCCCTAAAGTGTATTCCTTGTCTGCTATTGTTTAATGTCAATGTGTCTATTCTCCTGGTTCCTGGTTTTCTTTTGTAGTTTTGTTATTAAAGTTCCTTTTCATTTGTATCCTGGTGTCGTGTGCTCCTGTATCCTGTTACACGTGACAGAAGTGTCCAACAGGTCTCAAGACAAAGCATTCAGACAGCAGTCCGATTCAAACAATATGCTTTTGTTCCTATCATTTACACATTCATAAATACTGTATCTACGTATTATTCTTACATCAACACTGCTTTGCTAACAGCAGTAAGTGACTGATCACAACAGAAAGACAGTACTGTACTGCGTGCAGATGAAGAAGTTTAACCACAATAAATGATTTATGATTCTCGGCTATAATATCAAAATATTATTTTCAACAAAATATTATTTTTGGCCGATAAAATTAAAATTTATCGGGCGATATCAAAAATGGCCTTTAATTTATCGTGCATCCCCATCTATGAGTGAATTCTGAGTAATTTGCGTGTAAAACGGACCTTCCCGAAAGACGGCCAAAGAAGCAGCAGGAGCACCGTTTTTGTTTAAATAAAGTTATATTTTTTCTTTTGACAAAATTTGATTGCATTTCTAGCGAGAAATTACTATTTTAGTTTGAAAATATGCGATTTTTAACACAAAGGTACCCTATGTTTATATGTCAAACAGAATTCTGTTACGCTGCCTCTGAAGGCTGTCCGAATGTGTTTCTCCGAGCTACCTCCATGCCTAAATGCTGCCTCCGAAGTCATTGCCTCATGAAGCAGCGATCGAGGCAACAAGTCATCTGCCTATTCTTTCAGACGCATCCAAAATGATTCTCAAAAAGGTTCTGAGGTGTGAACACAACAAGTGTATATTTCCGACAAATCGAAATCATTGCTAAAGCCTATTTTCATAGGGTATATCCAAACCATAGACTGTAAAAAATATGGATGTCATGTCCGTGACATCACCCGTAGGTATTTGAAGAGTAAAAATGAAGTCTAAAGTAGGCGGGGGCACTCATCGCCATCTCAGCATCGTGTCATCGTGCATCACTCCTGGATAACCGAAAATGGGCAAAAAAGCGGGACGTGGTTAGAGCCGAGGCGCTTAGTTAGCTGAAACCACTTGTCACTCAAGTGGCAACGCACCTAATTTTAAGGCTTATAGAAGTTAAACGTGCAAGTTATAGAAACATTCACCCTCCTCAATGTTGTCATTAAGGGTCAAAATAGATATCTAGACCAAAAAATGTTTTTTAGCAGGCTATAAACGTATTTGTTCTGCTGTAAAGTTTCCCATTTTCACATGTGTCTCAATGAGATTCTGCTCTCTTTTAGAGCCAGCCTCTAGCGGCAAGTCGATGAATTGCAATTAAAGTCACTTCTGTGGCTTCTGCGAGAGCATCCTGAAAGGTAGCTTGTGCAGGTGCCTGTTTAGGGTACGCAGATCTAGGATGGGGCGCAACCCCCTGCCTTATTCTGGGATGATGAAGTACAGCGTGTAAAACCTGTTAAACATCTTGGCTAGAGGGACGGGTTTGTTCGCCTTCGCAAACAGGGTGACGACCTCGGCCTGTAGTATGGGAGCATCCCTTCCTCTGATCAAGGTTGAGAGGATGCCTCCAAACTTGGGCGGAGGTCTGGTGAATTGGATTGAGTAGCCGAGACGGACCATTTGCCGTAGCCACCGTGACGGTGTAGGAAGCTTGAACCAAGCGCCCAGGGATCGTGACAGGGGGACTAGGGGTACGATCTGCTTCCTCGTCCGCCCAGGGGGTGGTTTGATGGCTGGCAGTGTGGATCTCTCGCCATGGAGAGGCCCCTGGCAGGAGATTGGCTCTGGTAACTTACCTGCCGGGCGATGCAGCTCAACACACCGTCGATTTGAGAGTGATGATGGCTGCTGAGTATACTCGACGTTGCGTCTCACCATGATGCAACATCGGGTAGCCGAACAATGCAGACAAGGCATAGCAACACAGTACATGAAGAGGTACAGGTACATCGTACAGGTACAGACCCAACAGTACAGGTACAACCACATGGTACAATGAACCAGACAAAGGATAATTATCAAGGAAACAGATGACGGGGCTTAAACACTAAGGGAAGGCTAACGAGACAAAACGGGCGAGAAACACAAACAAGACACGAGAAAGCACATGGCAAGCCAATATATAAAGAAAGCCATGTCTTTCACACACAAAACCCAAGGCATGGCCATGACTCCACCGCAAGACCAAGAATATACATGACATGATGGTGGAATCATGCCAATTATACCATTCAACTATTAGCCTAACTCTTAATAATATAATAATAATAATATAATAATAATATTCAATCAGTAAGTAATAAAATGTGTACAAATGATCAAATCATGAGCAATAGCATAAATAAATGTAATAAAGCAAACACGCATATAAAATTAAAAGTGCTTTTTAGGGGTTTCAGGTTGGACTTACTGTGGTTATTAGTCAAATGTAAAATAACACTTCATAGTCTTCACAGTATACTGAAATATAGATCAAAACATATTAAAGTTATTGAAGTTGATCAGTCAGGAGCAGCGAGTGTGTTTTGTCTTTGTTTTTTCTTGTTTCATGAGCATTTAAACAGATAAATGTATTATGCTGCAGTCCCGTTAGGAGCTAGTTTGCACAGATCACATGCTTTTTCCCCCACTGTTTTCGTTTACAGCAAACTTGAATGGAATTATCAACGTGATATAGAGCCTATTCGCTAAATAATAATATCAGATAAGTTAAATTGGTTCAACTTGCGTCAGGAGTAGACTTTGAATTTGAGCTTGTGCATACAGAATGTACTCATCCTCTGAGCCGTCTCGACGTGAAGCTTCTTGTCTAGTGTGCTACTCCTTTAACTGACATGCCACTTGTTTGTTTACGTTGAAGTTAAACCCAACCGTCACCGCTACAGCCATGATTGTGAATGTACATGTAAGATTGGCTGTTTGGGCTCTCTGCCATAGTTCAACTAGTGTGTGTCGTGGCCTCCGTGTCAACTCAAATCTTAAGTAAAAAAAATCTAAATATTTCCATCACGCTGTCTCACCATCACACTATGAGTGCATGAGGAGGAGATGATCTGACTGCATGGATTACAGCAAATAGGATGACAGCAGAACACAGTGTAAACAAATTACTAAATATACACTCAGCTAAAGGATTATTAGGAACACCATACTAATACTGTGTTTTACCCCCTTTCGCCTTCAGAACTGCCTTAATTCTACGTGGCATTGATTCAACAAGGTGCTGAGAGCATTCTTTAGAAATGTTGGCCCATATTGATAGGATAGCATCTCGCAGTTGATGGAGATTTGTGGGATGCACGAAGCTCTCGTTCCACCACATCCCAAAGATGCTCTATTGGGTTGAGATCTGGTGACTGTGGGGCCATTTTAGTAAAGTGAACTCATTGTCATGTTAAGAAACCAATTTGAAATGATTGGAGCTTTGTGACATGGTCACATCAGAGGATGGGTACATGGTGGTCATAAAGGGATGGACATGGTCAGAAACAATGCTCAGGAAGGCCGTGGCATTTAAACGATGCCTAATTGGCACTAAGGGGCCTAAAGTGTGCCAAGAAAACATCCCCCAGACCATTACACCACCACCATAATTGCATTAAAGGTCTGACCAGCTAGTTGTTCTTAGGCCTGTTACATCTGGCCCGGCCCTCTAGCTGCTACCGTAGGTGCACACCAGGCTCAACATCCCTGGTGAGTCGGTACAGTCAGCAGCTGCCAACGCCGAACCACGGGCGGCGGTTAACTAACCCGGAAAACTCAGCTTGTCTGAGCCTGGGCGCGTGGAACCCCTGGTGGAGGAAATTCCACCAAAAAGGGTCTTTTGACCTTCCACTGCAACCAGGAACATCTCCAGTCGTCTTGACTACGTCTTGCCACTGGGTACAGATGTGACTGGTCGAGAGAGTGAGGTTGAATGCTGCGCAAATCACCCTCACTTAAATCCAAGTTCTTTGCGCAAGTCATGGCACTTTTTTACCATCGTCAGTATCCTAGTCCTGTGGCGATGGGTGAGCGGCGAACCAGCAGGCACGGATATGCTGGAAGCTGTAGCCGCAAACCTGCCCGCAGGCGGCTCAGGATATTGGTCGTTCCCTCACTGGACCGAAGCAGCAGTGAAGTCCGGCAGCACCCTGAGTGACTGAGCAGCCCTATTCAGGATCACACTGCTCACCTCCGTAGTGAGGAAGGGGTTAGAAAAGGTACCCTAAACATTGTCTGCTTCAAAACATCCTGTCCAGCCTACCGCAGCTGGCGGGATCCCATACTTGCGGTCGAAAAATAAAAATAAAAACAAATAAAATGAAAAAGACCAAAGTGATACCACTCATTGTTGGTGCCTGGAATGTGCGCACCTTGATGGACACATTCGGATCAAAACGACCTGAGAGGCGCACCGCCCTCGTGGGCAGAGAGCTAGCCAGATATAATGTGGATGTTGCTGCCCTTAGTGAGACCCGACTGGCCGATACTGGACAAGTGACTGAAGTGGGAGCAGGTTACACATTCTTCTGGAGCGGACGAGGCCAGGAGGAGAGGCGTGATGCTGGTGTTGGTTTTGCAGTAAAAAATCACCTGGTCAACCAACTGGCAAGCCAACCCAAGGGGATAAACGACCGTTTAATGACCTTACAGCTCCACCTATGTGGTAAAAAGGCGGCCACCATCATCAGTGCCTATGCCCCTACCATGACCAACTCTGACGAGATCAAAACCAAGTTTTATAATGACCTGGAAGTCATTATTGCTGCCACAGCCAGCTCGGACAAACTCCTGATACTGGGTGATTTCAACGCCAGAGTTGGAAGTGACCATCAATCATGGAATGGAGTCATAGGTACACATGGCATTGGAAAATGTAACAGCAACGGTCTTCTACTATTGCAAACATGCTCTGAATTTGACCTGCTCATCACCAACACGATATTCCAACTACCAAAGCGTAAGAGAACTTCATGGATGCATCCTCGTTCACACCACTGGCACTTGATTGACAACATCATCGTGAGGAGGAGCGACCGGCACGATGTCAGGGTGACCAAGGCAATGTGTGGTGCTGAATATTGGACTGACCATCGTCTCATCATCTCGAAACTTAACATCCGGATTAAGCCTGGCAGACGCCCACAAGGACAAAGACGTGTCAAGCGTCTTAACATCAATCGCCTACAACAGGAACACACCAGACTGGCCTTTGTTGAGACTTTAGACCATCACCTGGAGTCTCTAAACTTCGAGCACACAGATGCTGAGGCAGACTGGACTGCTCTCAAGACCGTGCTGCATTCTACAGCTCTTGAATCACTTGGTGTCCCATTACGTACACATCAAGATTGGTTTGATGAGAAAGATGCAGAAATCCGAGCACTCCTTGACGAAAAATATCGTCTGCATAAATTATATCTGAATGACAGAAGCTCAAGTTTAAAGAAAACTGCCTTTCTCAACATTCGCAGGATTGTTCAGCAGAGACTCCGAGTCATGCAAGACGCCTGGCTGTGCGCAAAAGCTGAGGAGATTCAATCCTACGCTGACAGTAACAACACCAAGTGCTTCTATTATGCACGCAAGCAGGTCTATGGTCCGCAACAATCAGGAACTTCACCTCTCCTGAACTTAGATGGAACAACACTCCTCATGGAGAAGGACAAAATACTTGAAAGGTGGGTCGAACACTACAGCGCGGTCCTCAATCGGCCATCATGCATAAATGAGGTGTCAATTGCGAGACTGCCTCAAGTTGAAATAAACCAGTCTCTAGCTGTTCTACCATCCACTGAGGAAACCTGCAAAGCCATAACACTTCTCTCATCAGGCAAAGCTCCAGGGTCCGATGCCATTCCAGCAGAAATCTGCAAGGCTGGAGGGCCTCGCTTAGTCGAGAAACTGACCGACCTCTTCCATGCTATGTGGAAATTAGAAGCCGTTCTCAAGGAGTTCAAGGATACTACTATAATCAATCTATATAAAAGGAAAGGCAAGCGGCAGGACTGCGACAACCATAGAGGAATCTCCATACTATCAGTCGCTGGCAAAATCTTGGCAAGAATCCTTCTGAACCGCCTAATTGTCCACCTAGACCAGGGTCTGCTACCTGAGAGTCAGTGTGGTTTCAGAAAAGCCCGCGGAACCACTGACATGGTATTTACTGCCCGGCAGTTACAGGAGAAATGCCAAGAACAAAATGTAGATCTATATATGGCTTTCGTTGATCTAACAAAAGCATTCGACACAGTCAGCCGGGAGGGCCTATGGAAAATCATGGCCAAGTATGGGTGTCCAGACAAGTTCATTGCCATTGTCCGCAATCTTCATGATGGCATGATGGCCAGCGTCAGAGACCAGCAAGAACTCTCTGATCCATTCCCAATCACAAACGGGGTAAAGCAAGGCTGCGTTTTAGCGCCAACTCTCTTCAGCATGGTGTTTTCTGCCATGCTGCAAGACTCATTCCAGAATTACAACTCTGGGATTAATTTCATCTACCGTTTTGACGGTGGGCTATTCAACCTGCGGCGGATGCAAGCCAAAACTAGAGTGGAGGAAGTCACTGTTCAAGAACTTTTGTTTGCTGTAGACTGTGCTCTGGCTGCTGGCTCGAATAAAGATCTACAGGACAGTATGGACCACCTCTCCTCAGCTTGCAACAACTTCGGCCTAACAATCAGCACAAAGAAGACTGAAGTCCTATACCAACCTGCTCCTGGGAAACCATACACTGAGCCAACCATCTTTATAAATGGGCAAAAGCTTTCAGCCGTTGACAAGTGTATTTACCTTGGTAGCACACTGTCTCGTGCTGTGCACATAGATGATGAAGTAAACATCAGGATTGTCAAGGCCAGTGCAGCCTTTGGACGTCTACGTGACCTGGTATGGGAAAGGACTGGCATCAAGCAGGAGACAAAACTGAAGGTCTACCGGGCTGTTGTCTTGCCAACTCTTTTGTATGGGTGTGAAGCCTGGACAGTTTACCAGCGCCATGCCAAAAAATTGAATCATATCCACTTGAGCTGTCTGAGGAAACTACTGAGAATGAAGTGGCAGGACAGAATCCCTGACACGGAAGTCCTCAGCAAGGCAAATATCCCCAGCATCCACACCTTGCTTGCGAAGGAACAGCTTAGATGGACTGGCCACGTGACCAGAATGCCTGACGTGAGACTTTCAAAACAAGTCTTCTTTGGCGAGCTGAAAAATGGCAAACGAGCACAAGGTGGCCCCAAAAAGCGCTACAAGGACACCCTTAAAACTTCCTTGAAGAGCTTTGGACTCGACCTGAAAAGCTGGGAATCCCTAGCACAGGACCGACCTGCCTGGAGGAAAAAAGTCCAGGACGGTGCAGTCCTCTGTGAGAGCAGGAGAAGCTCCTGTGCTATCTTGAAGAGGCAGCAGCGCAAATCTACCAAGGAAGTATATGTGGCTGCACCTCAGAGCTTTACATCCTCCCTGATCTGTCCAGTGTGCCACAGGGAATTCCGGGCTTGGATTGGCCTCTTCAGCCATCTGCGCACTCATCAAAACCCAACAAAATGACAAATCTGCCATGGTCATCATCAACTTTGATGGACGAACAAGAAGAAAGAATTGCATTAATGAGAAACAGGTGTTGAACAGGTGTTCCTAATAATCCTTAAGGTGAGTGTATTTTCCTTAAAGACTGTCGCACAATCATTTCTCTTTATGTCCTCTTTATGAGTCCAAACCATGTTCATAACAAAACCGTTATAAAGAAACATCAGTATTTAACAATTATGTCTTCAAATGTTCTCTCAGGTAAAGGACACCACTGATGAATGATGTGATTTTAATGAAGTGTTAATAACCAGTCTAACACCTGTAAACATACAAATACTGTAGATAACATATTTGGCTTTAATATAATTATAATAATATGAATTATTAATAATTACAACAATTATTCAGGTTCTTTGCATTGACTATTTATGGGTTAAATGGGCATGTACAGGGCTGGATATGAGGCTGATTCACATAAGCACACCTGCAGGTGATCTGTGGTTTATAAAGGGAATATTGCACGTACGCACGGTTTAAAACTGAAAATATTTTTTGCCGTACGCCATTTAGACCTTTCGTGCTCCTTTGGTATGAATCCTACGCAACGGTTTTATAAATGAGACCCCCTGGTTCCTTAACTTTCTGAACAATTACGGCATAACATTGAAGTTCTCATATTAAACTTTTACTCACCATATGAGCTGATCTTCTCCTGTAGCTCTTTGATTTTACTCCTCATTTCACTCAGTTCAGCTTTATATTTCTCAGTTTCATGTCTTCCTCTCATCTCTTGAGCTCTGACATACATCTGAAGTGAATATGGTTCAGTCTTCATGTTCTCTATGTACTCCAGCAGATCTATTGATGCTGGTTTATATCTCTTATGTTCTTGTAACCCAATGACTCTGTATCGTCCTCCACAGAGACGGATCAATCTCTGACTTTCAGCGTATGAATCTACAAAATCTGTCACATTTCTGTCAACAGTGACATCACTGGTGAAAATCATCATGAAGTGATCAGTGGAGTTAAATATCTTCTGGATCTTCTCTATTTCTCCTGTGTGTTCATCAGTCAGTGGACCAACAGGAAGAATGATGAGAAACACATGAGCTCCAGGACCACAGAGAGACACACAGTCGAGAGTCTGACACATCATCCCTTCATGTGAGAGTCCACTCAGAGCTGGAAGATTAACAACACAGATCTGATGTCCATGTGTCTTCTCTTCTCTCTTCACACACACTGATGATATGGAGGCTTTCTGATTTAAAGGTGTTTTTAGTTTTCCTCTCATAAGTTTGGACATGAAGACCTTCAGTGTTGCATCAGCTCCACATAACACCACATTCAGCTTTGAGTTTACACTCACTGATGATTAAAAAACCGTGATACAAATTATAATAATAATTTTTATTTGTAATGGATAATGTACTGTCCGCTAGTCATTTTCATAAATGATACACCAGTTCTCTCTGGTTCTTGAATCTGATTGGCTGATAGCCGTGAGATATTCCAACAGGATCGTCCCAGGAACTGACCGTTGAACCCCTTCACTGACTGTTTGTATCACTCCTCCTCTAAAATAACTGGGACTATACTGTCCTCACAACTGCACTACTCTGAAGAAGTTAGATTGCTAGCAAACAAACACACGAAGCAGTTTCTCCATTCCAGTGCATTTTGTAACAGCTAAGAGGGTTTTAATGACTTTGCGTCGTGCTACAACACCCTTAGCTGGCATAAAATGCACTGTAACCCACTGCTTCACACGGCTTGTTGATTTATTATGATATAACACACTTTATTATGATATAACACACTTTATTATGATATAACACACTTTATTATGATATAACACACTTTATTATGAAACACTTTTATTATATATCCGGGTCTCTGCTGCAGATTTAAGAACACCTCATACACTCCTATTCAAACGATATTGCAATATCATCACTAATTTATAATCAGATCTCGTTTTTTAAGTTAATTTTGTTGTATAACATCAATTCAGATACCTAATGTGTGCATTTTATAACAGCTAAGGGTGTTTTGGCACAAAGCGAAGCAGAGTCATTGAAACCCCGTAGCTGTTATAAAATACACTGTAACCCACTGCTTCACGCGGCTTATTGCTTTTATAAAATGGTTATTCCATATGCGTGGCAAGGTTTCATAAACTAAAGTAAATAAAATGATATTTAGGCTATGTAATGCTGTCAGCCGTTATAAATCGGGGTATTTTATAACAGCTTAGAACTCCGCTCAACCAATCAGAATCAAGGAACAGAATTGACTGTTTTATAATAATGTTCTTGCAATGAAAACAGTTCATTATTAATTGTTTTTATACAGCAGATTGTTTTACTTCACTACAAGGACACAAACCATTTGGGATGAAATATATTTGTTATATTAACTACTAAAAGGTTTGTAACTTTGTAGATCATTTTGCAGTCAATTATATTCCAAATAAAACATTTCATTTGTATATGGATTCAAGTGTAGTAATATTTATAAAAGCATAACCTTAAATACCTGTATAGTTTCCCTTTCTAGGCCTTTCTTGATCCTCCCATACAGGGTCAACAGATGATCCTTCTGCATCTTCAAAGATCTCACATTTGAGATATTCATCAGGTTCTTTCGTCAGTATTTCTTCAACCTTGCTGAACACCTCAGAGCGCCATTCTGGTTGTTCTTCATCAAACTGAAGATGTCCTCCTCCACACTCCTTTATTACATCAGTAATACATTTATTCTTTATCTTAGAGGTGCTCATGTAGCTGTGTGTTTCTTCATCAGTAGTCAAAACTATTGTGTGTTTCATGGCCTCTTCACTGAATTGTTCCAGCACATGTTTGACTCTGTTTCTATCGTCTTGAATGAAGTTGTGACGCTGCAGTACGAGTATGAACACATGAGGTCCTGGAGAACACAGACTGATACACTCTTTCACTCGATCTGTGATCTGATGGTACGAGAGGTTGTGTTGGAGCAGATTAACACTGTTGATGACTGTGATGTGTCTGTTCCCCACTGGTCCACTGACTTTCACACTGTGATTGTGTAAATACTCTGAAGGAGCTTCACTTGGTCTCAGATCTACTCCCAGAATAGACTTCATCACTTTGATGTTTTCTGATGAACTCTTGCCCAGCAGAACAATCCTCAGATCGCTCACTGAAAAACAATAATGTTTACTGTAATGTTAAAACATCTTAAGCAATGCTGAATAAGTAAAATGTTATATTAATACTACAAATCTACAGAACCATTTGTTATCACCAAGAATTAAAGAAAACATTGTTACTGCACTTTAACTACTGCACAATACAACCAATGATCATTTTGACACAGTTCCTAGGATCACAACTTCTATGTTATAGATAAGAATTTATTTATGTTATATCTTCATGTAAAAAACTCTGGCTGCTCATGTTTTGCATTTTAAATAGAGAGGTTTTGATGATTTAATGTGAATGTAACATAAAAAGGGTTTAATATCCATTTGTAAATGATGTTCAAATCAGAGGTGAACCGTTAAACGAGAGAACCTTAACTATGGAGGGTATGCACGTGTCGTCACTGCACTCCTCATGTCACGTGATGTCAAGCAGGTCACGCCCACTGAGTGGTAAAAAGACTGAATGCAGCAGTGTTTACTGATATCTGTACTCTGTTCAGAACTGAATAAGTTGTTGTGTGATTGATTGTATAAACAGATTGAGCAGAACCTTGGAGTGATTTCTTGTTAAAGACTTTCAAAGGATAGAAAAAAGCAAATTAAATTTTCTGAAACAAATGGAATACTGAAACGTGGATGTTTGCTGACCATTTCATATCAGACTACTGATACACACCAACTTTTTATATCTTTAAAAGTTATGTAAATTTACTTGTTTTAACATTCTAAGCAGATGAATTTCATACTATATAAAGATTAAAGTATTGTACACATTTAGAAGAACAATGTAAATCTTGTAAGATTCGGTTTATTAAATCACCAAACGTGTTTTGCTTGAGTAGAAAATCTTTCTCTCTAAGACTTTGATATTTGTATTTCCTCCGGCATAGAAATCGGGTACAAAATAAATATCATGAAATGCAGTTCCCTACAATATTTCAGTGTAAAGGATCAACGTCAAGTCCAACTGCTTTTAATTTCAGCAATTAATAATAATAATTGTTTGTTTAAGTCCCAGTTTTTGTTCCTCTTATTGAAAGTAGCACTGGATGGTATTATACCACTCAAGGAGGCGTGCTCCGGCGCGTTCACATGATGTTTGCGTGGGAAAGTGACGTAAATGCATATATTTACATTAGATTTAATCATTTAGCAGACGCTTTTATCCAAAGCGACTTACAAAGAGTTAGGGAGCAACAAGCGATATGTCATACAGGAGCCATAATACATTAGGTGCCAATACAAAGTTACTGGTTTCAACTAAAGCTAGACCACTACCTGTTGAGAGAAAGGGTCATTGAGGTTTTTTTTATTAATTAATTTGTCTGTCAGATATTCACAGAAGAGATGGTTTTGAGTAGTTTTTTGAATGTTGTGAGAGATGTGGTTGACCGGACAGAGTTAGGAAGAATGTTCCACCAGGAAGGAGTTGTGAAGCGGAATGAGCGGGAAAGCGATGTACTGTCCTTATGAGAAGGCAATACAAGACGCCGCTGGTTTGCTGAACGCAGGGATCTTGATGGAGTGTATAGGAGTGCAGGAGGGTGTGAAAGTAACCAGTCCAGATCCAGTGATAGTCCTGTAGGCAAGCATAAGTGACTTGAATCTGATGCGGGCTTCGATGGGCAGCCAGTGAAGAGAGATGAAAAGGGGTGTCACATGAGCCCTTCTGGGCTGTTGGAAGACGAGGCGTGCTGCTGCGGTTTCAACCAGCTGGAGCGGTTTGATATTTTCCGACTTGTTATTTTGTTTCCCGAATTGTTTCTGTGTTTTTAGATTTGTCATTTAGATTTTGGGGGTTTTATTTTGCTTTATTTTTGCTAGATTAGATTTTAGTCTTGCAATTTGTTGTTTTGTTTTTTACGTCCTGTCCACCGTAATATTAGGTACATTGTTTTTAATAGATGTTTTGTATCTTAAAATCCATTTACGTACACAACCACGGATAACAGTTAACAGAACATTTCAATCCTCATAAGTGACAGACACTAATTTGCCAGCAGGTTGGAGATAATGTTAAGAATTTCAACATTTATATATTACATCATAATTAGGTATTAATCAATCAGTAGATCTCACTTACTGTTGGGACGATCATAGTCTGGACTGTGGCGGCCTTCTCTTACTGAAAATAAAACACAGACAGTTTGTAACCACACACACACATCAATAATAGCGCTGCACATGGAATTGATAATACAATAACTAAATAATGTATTTTCTATAAATAATACGATTTATGATATGCGATACGATAACACCCCCCCCCACCCCCCCCCTTGGACTCTATCAATACCATGTTTCTGTTTGCACTCATTGTCTGGTCTAGTTGTCCAGTAGTCTTCAGTTGGGTTGCTTGGTTTCCAGTGCCGGGCTGTTTTTACCCGTGGATGTAAACTAGTGTTGAAGCCCCATGAAGCATTGAAGCTTTTAAGCAAAGGCGTTCACAAAAGGGTTTATTTCTCAAGGCTTCATTTGCTCACAATACCACCTGGTGGCCATAGAGTGTAATACAAGCAGATACAGAACAGATGTGCCCTAATATACTGTATTTTTCGCCAGTTAAGGCTTAGAAATAATTGTGAATCTATTTCCACATACACTTATCTATTTATATTAGTATAGTGTGTATTTTTTTTTTTTTATAATTAATTTGTCTGTTAGGTATTCACAGAAGAGTTGGGTTTTGAGTAGTTTTTTGAATGTTGTGAGAGATGTGGTTGACCGGACAGAGTTAGGAAGAATGTTCAACCAGGAAGGAGTTGTGAAGCGGAATGAGCGGGAAAGCGATTTACTGTCCTTATGAGAAGGCAATACAAGACGCCGCTGGTTTACTGAACGCAGGGATCTTAATGGAGTGTAGGGTTGCAGGAGGGTGTGAAAGTAACCCGGTGCAGATCCAGTGATAGTCCTTTAGGCAAGCATAAGTGACTTGAATCTGATGCGGGCTTCGACGGGCAGCCAGTGGAGAGAGATGAAGAGGGATGTCATATGAGCCCTTCTGGGCATTTGGAAGATGAGGCGTGGTTCTGCGTTCTGGACCAGCCGGAGCGGTTTGATAGCCTTTGCAGGAAGACCAGCAAGGAGAGCATTGCTGTAGTCCAACCTTGAGATTACCAGGGCCTGGACAAGGAGTTGTGCCGCATGCTCCGTGAGATAAGGTTTAACCTTTCTAATGTTGAATAAGGCAAATCGGCATGACCGTGTTGTCTTTGCAATGTGATCATTGAAGGACAGCTGTTCATCAAATATGACTTCGAGGTTCCTGGCTGTTTTGGAAGGAGTGATTGTGGTATTGCCAAGATGGATGTTGAGATCGTGTTGCACCGTAGGGTGCGCCGTAAACACAAATAGTTCAGTCTTGGCTAGGTTCAGATGGAGGTGATGCCCTTTCATCCAAGCGGAGATGTCCTCGAGGCAAGCTGTAATGCGAGCTCCTACAGTGGCATCGTCTGGTCGAAACGAGATGTAGATCTGGGTGTCATCAGCATTCCATTGAGGACATCCAGAAGAAACGCTGTCTGCGTCGAGCTCGCAGCATTCTCAAGGACTCCTCTCACCCCGCTCATAGACTGTTTACTCTCCTGCCTTCCGGTAGGCGCTTCAGGTCCCTCCGGACAAGAACCAGCAGACTAGGAAACAGCTTTTTTCCCAGAGCTGTTTCATTTTTGAACTCTGCCCCCCACTGATTTCACTACCCTCATAACTTATCTTTAATGCTGCTATTACATTGTTTACATTGCACTACAGGGCTGCCATGCATGACTGAACTGTACACACCAGTTCTTCATGTATCTGCTCTACCGGACTGTTTACACACACACAGCATCATTTGCACTCTATAATGCTCACTTGCACACAAGGAATATTGTACTGAATGCTCATTTGCACTAATGGACTACTCTCATAACTGCATTACCTCATCTACTGCACTGTAACTTCAATAACTGCACTAACTCATCTACTGCACTGTAACTCTATTAACTGGATCTACTCATCTATTGCACCATAACTTCAATTACTGTATTAGTAACTCAGTAACTCTATTAACTGCATCTACTCATCTATTGCACAATAACTTAAATAACTGTATTAGTAACTCAGTAACTCTCTTAAATGCATCTTCTCATCTACTGCATTGTAACTTCAATAACTGCACTAACTCATCTACTGCACTGTAACTCTATTAACGGCATCTACTCATCTATTGCACCATAACTTCAATAACTGCATTAACTCATGTACTGCACCGTACCTTTAATAACCGCATTAACTCATCTACTGCACTGTAACCTTAATAACTTTATTGACTCATCTACTGCACTGTAACTTTAATAGCTAATGTCTGTAATTAATGCACACTCAAGTCACTTGCACTATTGTATAGTCTAAATTGTTATCTGTTCATAACCACCTGTACATTAATGTTCACAGTATATATCCTTCTGTATATATTGTCCATAGTACATACCGACTGTCATATTGTCATAGAACATTTGTATATCATTCCCCTAATATTGCGGTCGCGTGCAGCCCTCATCGCGTGAAGACCGAAGAGAGTAAAGACCATCGACTATACCTGTGCGACTAAAGACCGAAGAGAGTAAAGACCATCGACTCTACCTGTGCGACTAAAGACCGAAGAGAGTAAAGAACATCGACTCTACCTGTGCGACTAAAGACCGAAGAGAGTAAAGACCATCGACTCTACCTGTGCGACTAAAGACCGAAGAGAGTAAAGACCATCGACTCTACCTGTGCGACTCCACCGAGCAACGACACAGACAAGGCGCTTGAGTACTACTGTTTGCACTTCGACTATTGCACTTTATCTATTATCTTTATACAATTTCTTTATTTGTCTTGTACATTCCTTCATTTTTTCACTATGTGTTTTCAAATCCACATTGTCATTACATCTCGTATACCAACGGTAACTCGCAGAAGGCCACGCATGGCTAATGCTAACAACCTGCGTACTCTTTCAGCATCCAACACTACCTCTATTACCTTTCCAATTGGTTTATGGAACTGCCAATCCGCTGTAAACAAGGCAGATTTCATCACAGCTATTGCAAAACATTCTGGTCTTTCTCTTCTAGCACTTACTGAAACCTGGATCAAACCAGAGGACACTGCCACACCGGCTGCCCTCTCTAATAATTACACTTTCTCCCACAGCCCACGCATATCAGGGAGGGGCGGAGGAACCGGTCTACTTATTCCTAACGACTGGAAATTTAAACAGCTGGCACCCTCATGCAACAACACCGCCTTTGAGTTTCATGCTGTCACTGTCATCCACCCTGTTGTAATACATGTTGTAGTTCTCTATCGCCCTCCAGGGCACCTTGGACTCTTCTTGGAGGAATTGGATACACTTCTGGTACAAATCTGGTAATCAACTTGATCTCATCTACACACGCTATTGCTCCACCCATCACTCCCAGGTCACCCCACTGCACACGTCGGATCATTTCCTCATCACTCTTGATCTCGACTTAACTTCTCCAGACACTACACATGCCTCCCGACTGGTCACATTCCGACGCAACCTACGATCAGTCTCTCCCTCCCGCTTATCCTCTGCAGTCTCTGCTACTCTCCCACCCCCTAAACAGTTCTCTCTTCTTGATGCTAACACTGCCACCCACACCCTTTGCTCTAAACTAACCTCCTGCTTAGACAACTTATGCCCTCTCAGATCTAGGCCATCTCGTGCATCTCCTTGTGCTCCCTGGTTATCTGATGTTCTCCGTGAGCATCGCGCCTCTCTTAGGTCTGCTGAGAGAAAATGGCCTAAATCTAAAGAACCTACCGACCTCTCTCTCTATCAGTCTATTCTCTCTTCCGTCTCTGCGGATGTCTCCTCTGCGAAAACCAAGTACTACCACGCTAAAATCAACTCCTCGCCTGACCCTCGTACTCTGTTTAAAACCTTTTCTGCTCTTCTTTGCCCACCTAACCCCTCACCTCCATCAGACTTAACAGCGGACGACTTTGCGTCGTTCTTTGTAAAGAAAACGATCACCATCAGCAATCAATTCTCTGCACCACAGTCTCTTGACCACGGCCAATCCCCAGACACATGTTTGTTCCCCTCTTTCTCTCTCCTATCTGAAGAGGACGTTTCCAAGGTCATTTCTTCTAACCACCCGACTACCTGCCCCCTAGATCCCATCCCCACTCATCTCCTCCAGGCCATTTCCCCATCGGTTGTTCCCTCTCTGACCCACACTATCAACTCGTCCCTCACCACTGGTACATTTCCTACACTCTTTAAAGAGGCCCGTATTACCCCACTACTAAAAAAACCTACTCTTAACCCTTCACTGTTAGAGAACTACAGACCGGTATCCCTCCTCCCCTTCGTTGCAAAAACTCTAGAACGTGTTGTACGTAACCAGCTCTCATCCTTCCTCGCCCAGAACAACCTCCTAGACAGCAACCAGTCTGGTTTCAAGAGTGGTCATTCCAATGAAACTGCGCTGCTCTCTGTCATTGAAGCCCTGAGACTGGAAAGAGCTTCCTCCAACTCATCTGTTCTCATCCTACTGGATCTATCTGCAGCCTTTGACACCGTTAACCATCACATCCTCCTGTCCACCCTCAAGGCGATGGGGGTCTCTGGAATGGTGCTATAATGGTTCAGGTCTTACCTCTCGGGTAGGTCCTTTAGAGTATCGTGGAGAGGTGAGGTGTCTGAGTCCCAACATCTCGACACGGGTGTGCCATAGGGCTCAGTGCTTGGTCCGTTGCTATTCTCTGTATACATGGCATCCCTAGGCTCTGTCATTCAGAAACATGGCTTTTCCTATCACTGCTATGCGGATAATACAGAACTCTACCTGTCTTTTCGCCCAGACGATCCGACTGTTTCTGCACGCATCTCAGCTTGCCTAGCCGACATCTCGCGCTGGATGAATGACCATTACTTGCAGCTGAACCTTTCAAAAACAGAACTGCTTGTCATCCCTGCCGATACAAAGACTCATCACAACCTCTCCATTCAACTGTGCTCATCAACCATCACATCTTCCAGAAAGGCAAGAAACCTGGCAGTGGTAATCGAAGATCAAGTTGCCAGCAACGCCCGGTCCTGTAGATTCATCCTCTACAATATCAGGAAAATTAGACTCTTCCTATCAGAGCATGCTACGGAAGTCCTAGTACAGGCTCTGGTCCTGTCCAGACTGGACTACTGCAATGCGCTACTGGGTGGACTTCCAGTTTGCACAACCAAACCTCTACAGATGATTCAGAATGCTGCGGCAAGAGTTATCTTTAATGAACCCAAGAGAGCACACGTCACTCCTCTATTCATTAAGCTACATTGGCTCCCTATAGTCGCTCGCATCAAATTCAAGACTCTGCTCCTGGCCTTCAAGACCACCACTGGTTCGGCACCACCTTATCTTCACTCGCTAATGCAGACATATGTACCCGCCAGATCCCTACGCTCTGCAAACGAACGGCGTCTTGTGGTGCCATCCCATAAAGGTAGAAAATCTCTCTCGCGCACCTTCTCCGGATTTGTTCCACCTATGTGGAATGATCTGCCTGCTGCTACAAGATCTGCAGATTCTGTGTCCATCTTTAAGAAACGTCTGAAAACCCATCTCTTCCGCCAACATCTGACTGATCTGTTCTGACTCTATTTTCTATTTTCAAGAAAAAAAAATGAATGAATGAAAGAATGAATGAATGATTGAATGGTTCTGTATACTGTGTTAGGTTATATGAGACCAGTCTTCTTTTTTGATTGCACTTATGCTTTTGTTGTACTTATACTGTCCCAATTGTTTTCATTGCTTACCCAACCTGTAAGTCGCTTTGGATAAAAGCGTCTGCTAAATGACTAAATGTAAATGTAAATATAACGATTGTATGACATGATTGTGTAACAAACGTATTGGCTTGAAATGGGCAGAGGTCATTGAATGTGCTCGTGTAAGTTGGTTTATATAACTTTCAAAATATTGCGGCAAGATTCAAACCGCTTACTGAACCACTCAGGTGGAAACGAAGCTTCAGACGTCATCTATGACATCATTGGTCTGAAGCGATACAAGAAAATGAACCTTAAATACTGCAAAGAAAACAAGTTCAGATTCAATTTGATCTATAAAACGGTCATATTTATACATGTATTTGGGAAAAGTTCAACAATGATTTTTATAAAACTGTCAGTTCTGGTCTTTGATTCCAGTTGGTTGAGCTGCTTTCCAAGCAGTTATAAAATACCCAGATTTATAACTGCTGACTCCATTACAAGCATCACAGGGCCACTGTTGCTATGTCTGTGTTATTTGGAAACCACTCGGTAGTTTCTGAGGACATTTTTGTATATACAGTATATACACTAGTGCTGTCAATCGATTATAAAATAAATAAACTAATTAATCGCTTATTTTTCTGTGATTAATCATACATAACATTAATGTTTTAAAATATACTTCTATGTTTTAATAATTTCACATTTGATCTCCAAATGAATGTAGAGACAACAGATTTCTTTAACAGCGTGATTTTATAAATGAATGGCAACATTCTGATATTAGTACTGTAAGTGATGTCTCTATTAAAATTTAAAAAAATATTGTCCACTAATCAACCTTATTTTATGTGCCCTTCTTACCAGTCTAACAGGTAAAAAATAAACACAAATCGTTCTCAAATACTTAACAGTCTTTACTGCTAAATTTTAAAGTACATACAGAAGAATTCTCATTAAAGCTACATATTACACGGCTCATTTGAATGCTTGATTCTGATTGGCCAGTTGTGACATTCCAAGGGTTGTTATTTTCAAATAACAAGCACTAAAAACTAATAACACCCTGTAATTAGGATACTGCAAATCATGTTGAGAGGGGCAGTTTAATAATGTATTATAAATATGTATTTTAATAACATAAATGACAATATATTTCAAATGATTAAACCAATTTGCCTCTTCCTGAAGTTTGAACGTCGTTTCCTACTTTAAAACTGAAACTAAACGGCTTTTTGTGCATCAGTAAACATGAGACGATCAAATAATTCAAATTCACATTTTACATCCAGTTATTTTCTCCTTTGGCAAGTATCCGTGTAATAATCTGGATAATGTACAAGCAGCCGGCTGTTATCGAGAAATAAACCCCTTCCATGGAATGACTTTGCGGACTTAATTAAAAAGGAATTGCAAACTTTATTTGCGTGAATGTATAATGTTAGCCAAATTTCAAAAGGAAATGCAAAGTTTTTTTGCGTATGAATTACCTGTGTCTTACGAGTTACGACCCTTCAATATTTAAATCGCAATAGCAATTCCGCATATGCTATCTCACTTCCTCTGGTGTGAGTATTAATCCTGCCAAAACTCAAATGAAATCGCAAATCCCTTTGCATTTGCGTTTCCTCTGACTCTTACAAAGCTGTAAAAGCGCTGCTATGCAGAGAAAGCTCGCAGCTCGAGGTACTGTCTAACACAGCTTTAAATATTCTTTCACTGGATATGATGAAATACATTTAAAATTATATATATATATCTACGCGTAATAATATATATATATATTATTTAAAATATATATAACTATTATCCGGAGATGAAATATGCATTTTTCATTTTGTCTTTGAGAGAGAGAGAGAGAGAGAGAGAGAGAGAGAGAGAGAGAGAGAGAGAGAGAGAGAGAGAGAGAGAGAGAGAGAGAGAGAGAGAGAGAGAGAGAGAGAGAGAGAGAGAGAGAGAGAGAGAGAGAGAGAGAGAGAGAGAGAGAGAGAGAGAGAGAGAGAGAGAGAGAGAGAGAGAGAGAGAGAGAGAGAGAGAGAGAGAAGTAAAGAATAATAGAGACTGGTGATTTTTGCGTACGTGTGCTTTAAACTGTTTCTATCTTTTCTCTTATATTTAGAATGAGACCCACTGTTGAATTGATCTCACCAGTGTGTAAGACTGTGTTGTTGTGTGTGGGTGTCTTTGAGGGCTTGTGGGTCCTGTCTGGAGGAAAAGTTAGGTTTTTCAGCAAGTTTGAATGGTTTTAAGAAGAGAGCTTCATTTTGACCTGAAAATAGGATGTGTGGGGAATTTTTTGAAAACCAGGTCACAGAGTGGATAAATCTGAAAACATTACCATTGATTTTTCATATATTTTGTGAAACTATGATGTCATCAACCCAGCACACTCTCCAGATCTTCTTCTCCGTTTTTATTGTATCTCTGTGGCAGAATTACAGCGCCACATACTGATTTGGCGAGTTTACTACATCGTTTCGAGTGGGTTTCAGTGGTTTTGTTTGTAAGCAGATATATCTTGAGACAATGCCGTGTTTAGGGAATTAAAAAAGAAGAAAGAGATCGTATAGGGAAAGCTCTGGCTTCTTGTGGATGTGGCCTTAGACGAGGGACGGCATGAAAGGCATTGCTAACTGTGCTGTTACACTGATCCAAAATATTTTCCACTCTGGTTGTAAATTTTACAGTTTCTTTATATTTGGGGAACTTGTGTCAAAGATTTGCTTTGTTTCAGTCGCCGAAAACTATAACAAAGTCCAGGTATGTGCACTCCACACACAGTTCCTCTTCAGATAGAACACGCTGTGCATCCTGAGCATTCGTTTGTGTTGGAACTTCTAGCAGTGACCAGTATGAATAAGGGCCAGTGTTTCCCCTACCATTATATAAGGGGGGCGCCCCGCCCTCCTAACGGCTCGTCCCGCCACCCTTGAACGTCAAGTAAATTTGATTTGATTTTCTTTATAGCGCCAGATTACAATTTGTTATGTTATTAAACAAACTAAATAGCCAATCTAATATGTTATTTATCTTATTTCCACGATGGCATGTCTTTTCTGTCTGTGTTTGCGCGTTTACAATTAATGAGTGCGCACGCGCGCACACTCACACACAAACAAACACTAGCGGACAGAGAGCGCGCGGCGGGAAATATATCGCGTCAATCAGATGAAAACCAGATGAAAATATTTGCGTTTTTTAAGCGCTCACATGGAACTGAAGATGGCAACACTCACTCTACTGCGAGTAGCAGCCGGAGTAGCTGTCCTGCTCCAAGTCTAATGTTGTGTTCAGACCGAACGCGAATGAATCGCGCTATTCGCGCGTAGTTGGACGCTTGAACATTTTAGTTTACTCGCTTCATTCGCGCGTCAAATTCACTTCATTGCAGACGCGAATTCGCGTTATGGGCGTGGCTTCTGCCAGCCGGCTCCAGTCCCGTGTAGATATATCGCTTAAATTGTGTAAAGATCGTTTTTGACAACTTGCCAGATTGTCCGACCTCCTCACTCACTTTCTTCCGAGCAAGATCCTTTTTATTTCTGTTTGGATATAAGTAAGATGTATCGTACAGCTCCAGGTATCCAGTCATTCGCGCGATTCGCGTCATTCGCGCCGCCTCATTCGCGCAATTCGCGTCATTCGCGCCGCAAGTAGGTCTATCGCGTCTTTGCATTGACTTAACATGTAAATCACTCGCGCTTGACGCGCAATTCGCGTTTGGTCTGAACACAACATAAGTGTTGCGCATCCTGCCCCTTACAAGCATCAAAAGTCCAGTCATCACCGGATGACAAGTAAAATGTATATTAATGAATTACATGCCGCTTACTATTTACATATGTGTGATTCAAATGTTTTTAGTCAGGACATTGTAAATCTGCTGATTAAATAAGACAAGAGATATTTGATACGCTATGCAGGCCGCTCTGTGTTGTATGGGAATGTCCTGCGCACGTGATGACGTTCAGAACAGCGCACGTGATGACGTTCACAGCAGTGCTGCGATTGACAGGATTATTCTCCAATAAATGCATCATAGAAAAAAACGTCTCACAAAAAAAGCCCATTTAAAATTTGTTTATCATATAAATGTATTAACTAACATTAACGAACCATGTATGAGCAATATATTTGTTAGTATTTATAAATCTTTTTTTAGTTGTTAGTTAAAAAATAAAACTATTTTAGCTCTTGTCCATTAATATTAACAAATACTTCTATAAATTTAACAAAGGTTATTTGCAAAAGTCAATTTTAAAAAGATTTAAATACGTTTTTTTTTTTTAAATAGATATCTTATGTTAACATTTTTTTACTTTTAAAAAGCATTACCCTCCCAGACAACGAATTTATGTGACATTGAAATATAGATAGATAGATAGATAGATAGATAGATAGATAGATAGATAGATAGATAGATAGATAGCACATGATGAGTGAAAAGGAAATGATTTAAGATTTCTCGTCAATTTTCCCCAACCAACCAACCAACCCCCCCCTCAAAGCTGTAAACCTAGGGGAAACACTGAAGGGGAAGTCATGAAGAGAATTCAAGGGCTTGCAGTTGATGAATTTTTTTTTTAGATGATGAAAACAGTACGGCTGGATTACTGTTGCATTGTTGAACCATCCATTTTTGTGTAAAATCAAATCCCTCCTCCTTAAATCTTGTCTTAAAGTTGGAAAAATGGATCTCTCGGGCCAGAGTTGAGAACCTCTGCCTTAAACAATAGTTTTAAAAACATGCATTTCATGTCAAGATTACATCATGCCTACACACTACACAGCTGATCACAGAGAAGGAGATCAACAATGACCCTGACATTTACATTTAGGCATTTGGCAGACGCTTTTATCCAAAGCGACTTACATTGCTTTATCCTATACATTTTACATAGGTATTTGCAATTCCCTCGGATCGAACCCACAACGCAATGCTCTTACCACTGAGCAACTGAAACATGGTCTTACAATTATTTAAACATGGCAGCAAGGACATTATTGCATAACAGCATGACCAACTACAGCAAAGGTTGCAGTATTAAAGAATTTATAACTTTACAAAATTATTTAAGGACAATAAATTTATCCTTAATAAAAATAATTCTGGCATTAGGATGTTTGTTTCTAGACAGAAACTGAAATCTATGAATAATTCCAGTGTCATTGTATGTAAAGATGGTACTCTACTGCATAAAGTGGATACTATCAAATATCATGGATTATGGATAGATTTCCCTTTAAAAATCATGTTAATAATGTTTTGAGTAAGGTTAATTTGGTATTAGTACTTTATATCGATCCCGAAATTGCTATATTGCTCGCAAAAGTCTTGTTTCTCAACTTATATTGCCTATTATTCACTATTGTGGAGTTGTTTATCAAACTGCATCGCAATCTGATTTTGCTTGACTTACTACAGTATATCAAAGACCTTGCAGATTAGTTTTGGGTTCTCCTTTTTCTACTCATCACTGTATAATGTATGATACACTCCAGTGGCAAAATTTGCAAATAACGCGACACATTCATTGGCTTCATTTTATTTTTGAGTGTATTTATTTTAATTACTCTGATTATATTTAGTAACTTATTTTTCAAATTATGAAATTATTCCTTGTGTTAAGAAAATAAGGGTTAAAAGAGCTTTCATGTTTAAAGGTGTTGTGAGAATGGTGGATGAACCCAATTGCAGGCAGTGTTGGACAACACACTTTTTAATAATCAAATATAAAACACAAAGCAAAGGCCCACGAGGGGGTAAAATCCCCCAACTTTGTTAATAAAACATCATTAAATCTTTCACCGCCATTGACGAGTTATCTCGTAATTTTAAAAAAACTATTCCCCGCCAAAGACGAGTTATTACGGCAATCAGTGTTTGTACTGTTATACAGCAGGTGGCGCGGTTACACACCTTTGAGAAAAAGTACAGAATCCCAGAACCTAAAAGTACATGTTTTAACGGTTTTTAATGATTGTTCTGAGTGTAATCTGGGCGTAATCTTTGACAAAAAATGTAAATTATCTCAGCTGTTTAATCAAAGTGATGCATTTTTGAAGAAACCTACCCACATCTACGGAGTGATAAAAAACGAACAAAAGAAGGTAGAAGAATATGGTTTCTTTTGTTTAAAAGCTGAGACTCTGTTCCTACATTTGACATATTGTTTTTCCATATATTCTTTACAGAAAATTCACTGTGAGCCATTCAAGTTTGGTGAAAATGTTAAAAAACGCTGGCGTAGGCTGGCAACTTTTTTAAAGAAAGGCTCGAGGGGAAAGAGTTAAGTGTGAAACCAGACCAGTGATGTGGGAGGCACAGGGAACAAACGTGCCAGGGGTGTGTAGATTTGACTATGATAAAAATTCATTTTTAAACTGTGAACACTCACTTACATCACTGCGCATATACGATTAAGTGATCCTTTTTTAGCTGTTACGCTTTCTCCAGTTCTAAGTATAACAGAGCTTCCCATCTCCCTATAATAAGTAGGGATGCACCTATCCGATACTCTGAATGGTTCTTAGGACCTTTAGTATCCACAGATGTTACACTGAAAGCTTTTAAAAGTACTAACTATTATGAAACCACCTATTATATAAATAACCACGTCTATCTTTTTTATGTCATTCGATAGCTTTATGTGAGGAGCAAACCAATAAAAATAATTAAGTTCTAGGCAAATCTTTTTACACACGTCGTTTTGGGGGACTGAAAACACAACTTTTGAAGAAGGGTCAAACACGATTTCAACGCATGACACAGTGTTAGTAACAAATGAGCGTTTCCTAGCAACGACACTGTGCTACACGAATAAAATACACTTGCAAGCTACCTGTCACGTTCTGCTGCCAAACAGCTTCTTTATTCCTACATGAATTTATGCATTTATTCCGACATGTACATAACATAACATTGCCTCGGCACACGACATTATCCATTTGCACAAGTGTACATACCATCTGTAAGTATGTTAATTCAACAATATACTACCCTGAAGGGTTTGAATTGAGGGGGGGCTGGGTGGACCCAGGCCCCTGTAGTGACTGGATCAGTGTGAGAAAAGCCATTCAACCTCTCATTCCCTTTTGTGTCGGTCTCAAGATAACATGTTCAAAGAACAAAGCAAACCTGGCTCCATAGGGTCTGGTTTTGCATTTTGAACTCGCACCGATAGTGTGATAACCATTTGGTTCCTCTGTAGGACATTTACGACTCCTTAGCTTCAAAGCCTTGGTGATGATTATCTGTATCATCTCTAAGGCAACATCTGAGGCTAACCAGAGAAACTTCTCTGACAATAGGAACATATGTGCTTAAACTGTCCTTTTTGTATAAATGTAACTAAATGTCTGGTTATATGTTGGCAATCATGCCATCTTAAATAGTCTGTAACTCTTAGATATTCAACTTTAATTCAGGCGTGGTTTGTATTAATACATCCGAAAGAATCATAACTTGATACGCTTCAAACCTGTCCATTTTTGATATCCAAATGTTTCTCTTTACAATTCCTCATTGTTGATACATATTGTGTGACCATAGAACACATTACAATCATTATGTTATAATTTGGATTTGTATCTTGTAAAGTTACCTACAGGTCATAAGATGGAAATTAGCTGTTGAGTGAACAACGAATCTCTTTCCCCACTCAATTTTGATTGGCCGACTCAAACTCTGAGGGCATGCCCTTCATGAAGTTAAATGTCGACCAGGACACAGTTTCTTTTTTTTTCTCCTTGGCTCTTCTCCTTGGGTCTTCTCCTTGGCTCTTCCTGAATCGTTGGACCTTGCCTCTCACCTCCCCCTTCCGGGGGGGGTGAGGTAATTCTTCCCTAACTGGAGAAGGAACAATGGACTCTGCTGCCACGCACACCTCGACGAGCCATGCGGCCGGTCATGAGGGCCGAGGCCCGCAACTTTCAACAAGGACGCAACTTCCAGAGGCCCGCAACTTTCAACGAGGCCCGCAACTTTCAGCAGGACCGCATTCTGAAATCATCTGAACATTTCCATCACTCCAAGCGCATACGAGTACATCCAGCACAGAGCTTTGCAAGTATTCCGTTTCTATAGAATAGCTGCGTTAAGTCTGTGCCTCTTTGTTAAAGATGATTTTAATGATGTTCAGAAATCGTTGCCATGCTCTCTCTCTCTCTCTCTCTCTCTCTCTCTCTCTCTTTGCGCTTCCTAGCGCAATTGTGTTTTATGTTTTTGTTTGTTCTCATTTTTGTTTACCATGTAGAGTAGAGTTTAATAAAACCCATAAAGGCATTTGTGATGGGTTCTCTTTGTTCACGCTCACAAACTTGGTCACTTAAACTGTGTTTCGATCTATGCTACCTCTGCTCTTAATTCTGTTTGGTAAAGTCACGTTACTTATAGTCATGAGATAACGTTAGTGTATAAAATCATTGATGTATTTGCTGGACTAATACATATGGGATTTGTATCACTATACTGCTAATCAGAATTGTAAATATGTATGTATAATGACGATTATTATACATATTTGCCTTTGAGCTAAACTAATTCCTTGACTGAAATTGATGTTTTAAATAACTCATTTCATATATGTTTGATCTTGATAGATCTGGTGGAGAATCATTTGGTGAGTTAAACTCATCCTTATTTTAACATGCAGCTAAAATCGCTACACCCCTCATAAGCCTTAAAGGTCTAGGGTGGGAGTTCTAGCAGCCATTAGCGGTGAGTTTGAGATTCCCAACCAATCACTCAGTCCTCCGCTCACCCCTCCCTCTCAGCGCATGACAGTGGTCGCCACAAAAACAAAAGATTTCGTCGTCTGAGACAGCAGATAGCAACAGTTCAAGCAATAGTGTTTTTGTTTTTCAAAGGTAAATAAAGAAAATATGTAAAAGTAATTAATAATTGAACCTGTATGCTATTGCAAAGTTGTTGAACTACAGATATATGAAACAAGCTTTGTAGAGGCGTTTTTCCATTTCATGGTACCGAAGTAAACATGGCGGTGCAACATAGCAAATTCAATGTTTGTAGGGCCGCTCTGTATGTAGATAGAAACAGCTTATTGTAAGGTAATACAAACATAAAGGTTCATTGCCTAAGGTCTTTATACACATTTGAAGACATAGTTATGTCTATTATATTGCATTTCTGTCAATAGATCCTCCTAAAACCCCACACTGCTCCTTTAAGTGGGGGGTCCCTTGGATACAACTAAAAACCCCAAATTATTTTATCACGCTAAAACAAAACGCTATTTTCCGTTATTTCGGCAAATTTCAAAAGATGCAAATTAAAATGACATTTTTAGAGAAGGGGGAGTCTGCAGACCTGTGCAGTTTTAGGACACTGTTGTTCCTAATTTCTCCAGTAGGGGTTCGCTGTTCATTATGAACCACCAGAACAGACCTAACAGATAACTTCGTCGTCTATCGCGAGTTAGAGGTGTGGTAAATAATCGTTTTTGTTACTTAGAAATGGCCCAACATTCATAGTTTTTTAACGATTAATTGATATTGTTATGAATTAAACTATAATTTAGGTTTAACAGAAATTTGTTTTTCACTTTTACAGCAAGCCACGTTAAGCTTTTTTTTTACTTTAGGGAACGTCTCGCACTGATTCAATGCAAGAATATCTGAATATCGCTTTTAATTTCTGTCAGCAAAATGGATAATAAAATACAGAATTAATACCATTCAACAACATAATCATGATGTCAGAATAAAAAACTTTTGACTATTGCTGCTTAAATGCTTAAATGGTCTTAACGTTATGTTATATTCTATCATTTTTTCAATAACATTTTTCCAGTCAACTCAAAGCTTTCTGAGCTGGTATGAGGGTTATTATGGTTATGAGTTTATTTTTGAATGAAACCCAACACCTTTACTCATATATGTTTTATAAAAAAGGATTGAAATGGTCAATAAAATTATTCCAAACAATTCAAGTTGATACGGTTTGGTTACTTTTTAAAATTTGATGAAACTGAAATTTTAAATTAAAATGCAATTTAATATTTTTTCAATAGGTACAGGACAAAATAATTTATACGTTAACAAGTTCATAGTCAGAGAGTAACACGAAAAAATCTAACTTGTAGGGTGCAACGAGGTTAAATGCACCCCTTAAGAAATAAAATAGCTTTTTATTACACCCACATGACTGCAGATTTTAATAAAGCAATAAACCCCAAGAAGCAATGGGTTACAGTACATTTTATAACACCTAAGGGCGTTTTGTAACGACGCGAAGCGGAGTGCCTAAAACCCCGTAGCTGTTATAAAATGCACTGTACTTAATATATGATATGACCCCGTCGCACCCTGTTGTTGTGTTACTTTTGTCCCAGCTGATAAGAGTCGAAAGTATAGGCTAACAATGTGCAACTTATCTTTAAGGTCGTTCTACATTTGTACTAAATATCACCTGGTATAGACAGACTTGATAGATAAAACCATTAAATTGTCCTTTGGCCCCTGCTCTCCCTCAACAGATGAGGAACTGGAATGAGTTACGTAAGCACAACTCCAAAGACCAAGATTTCCCACCCCTACATTATATCATATAGTATCATATATATTGTTACTTACATTTCTCTTGTTCTCGCGTTCTCGAGTACCTCCTGCTTGCGTCTATATTAAAGACAGTGACAGAATAAAAGATATGTGTCGATAAATGCAAACCAAAACCATTACTTCCTGTCTTTCAGAAAGTGTGGAGAAACACACAACTTCAAAAACTAAACAAAATGTACTTTAACAACAACAACAAAATATGAAGGATTAACAAACGAAGCTATAACCGCAAATCTAATACTTACCGACATTGATCGCCATTTTATCCACGCATTTGAAATCGAAACTAACAGGAAACTGTATCTGTGGCACAACTCCCCGTCGCTTGCGGTCTTTGCACGTGACTACTTTCATGACGTATTTCGACACTATAAAAAAATGACACAGATATTTACTTAAAAATATTTTGTCTAGAACTGTTACCTTATTTTTTTTAAAGTACTTTAAAGCATATTTTTGAAGCAATATTCCACGAACAAATCAAGTAAAATTACCCAGATTATTTAACCACGTTACATGCAAAAATAATTTGAGCATTGGAGTTAATTTATTGATATTTTTAACCTCAGTTAAACATTAAACTTGTTTATTGGTTTATATGTTTACAACATATATGCGACCCTGCAAAACAAAAACAGTTTTCTGGTCAATTTTTCGAAATTGTGATTTTACATCATCTGAAAGCTGAGTAAAAAAGATTTATATTGAAGTATGTTGTTGAAATAGGACGATATCTGTCTGAGATACAACCGTTTAAAACTCTGGAATCTGAGAGTGCAAAGAAAATATAAATATTGAGAAAATTACTTTTGAAGTTGTTCATCTTGGGCACTGTGACAGACCTCACAAAAATAAAGCTTTTATATATTTTAGGCAGAAAATTTACAAAATATCTTCATGGAACATGATGTTTAATTAATATCATAATGCTTTTTGACATTAAAAAAAATATAATTTAGACCCTTAAAATGTATTTTTGTCTTTTACTAAAATTGTTCCTGTGCTACTTAAGACTGGTTTTGTGATCCAGGGTCACATGTGATGTACAAGTAAGCTGAGAGTTGACTCAGTTCTGACATTAGCAGCATTACTGTTCACAGTGTGAAAAAACACACAGCTTCTGGGAAAGTTCAACAAACCTATCAAGTCACACCAGGAAGGTGTCATGCTTCCTTTCCATCATGCAAAGCAAATCCTCTTCAAAACCTTAAATCCAAACATATAACTGGTTGGATATAGAAACAAAAGAGAAAATGTTATCGTGCTCAGATACTTTAAAAAACACTTTGACCTGTAACATATAGAAACTGAACACCAGCAATACCATGGTCTCAGTTGTCACATATATGGACTTTAAACATTTTGACAAGATGGAGACTTTTTAAAAAAATACAGGGCAGAGTGCCCTTAAAAAAAAAAGGACAATATTTCTAAAACAAATTATCACTTTTATTAAATGTAAATGTACGATGATAGAAATCCATGTTGCTTAAACAATTGTATATATGTATATAACATATTTGTCTTTCTTATGCTTATTTCTTGTCTACAAATAATAAAAACTACAATTCTAACCAGTAGAACTGTGTCAATCATATCTTTATTGGCAGTGAGAAAAAATTTGGTGGATGTTAGAAATATAATGCATGTTAGAAAACACTGTACGCTAACAAAATCTTTTAAACGTAAATGTTGTTTGTTTAGGAAAAACATACTTGGAAAAGTGTAATATAAACAAATTAAGTAAATATATAATCTGGTATACTCCGAAGACTTAGCATATAGAGGAAAATAGATTTTATATGTACAGGTACATCTAAAAAAATGAGAATATCATGAACAAGGTCAATATGTTTTGTCACTCATTTCTAAAGGTGAAACCCATACAGTATATAGGTGCATCACACATAGAGTGACATTTTTCAAGCCTTTATTTCTTGAAGTTTAGATGATTATGTCTTACAGATATTGAAACCCATAATTCAGTCTCAGAAAATTTGAATATTACATAAGATCAATAAAAAAGGAAATTTTAAAAGGACATGTCAGGCTTCTGTCAGACTGACCTGACTGCCGCATGGAGCTTTGCTGATTTCCATTCTGATATTACTGATCTTTTGAAGGAAAAAAGTTGAAAACTCATTGCATTTGTCATCAGACAGCATTTCCCTCAGAACTTGACTCGGGGGATTTGTTAGTCTCTCTACAGTTGCAAGAAGAGTGCGAGTGTTATTTATTTTGCAGTTTATAACGATAGAGAAAAATTTCTGTCTAGCTTTGCCTACGTCAACATTGAAGGAATGCAGACTGTCTTTATAGATAATATAACTAGCCCATCCTTTCCTGACACATCGATTTTGCGGTAACAGAACAGGTTCCTTTCAATCTACTGGTAATAACAGACTTTGATGAATTCAGATAATATCAACGATAACAATGTATTATACCAGGGAGGCACAACATTAATTCAAATCATAGAATGTGCTTCCTAGAGTCTTTTGCCAATTCACCTTATATACCCAAATGTAACAAAGCCAATGGTCAGTGAGAAACTTGGTTTGTTTGTTTTCTCATGACTGAAGAGAACATCAAACGAGATCTCAATCTACATGTAAACAGGATTCCCTGAGAAAGTCACACCTCTTTAAGGAGTGCACAGGTTCAGCACCACCTTATCTTCACCCGCTAGATCCGTACGCTCTGCAAACGAACGGCGTCTTGTGGTGCCATCCCAAAAAGGTAAAAAATCTCTCTCGCGCACCTTCTCCGGATCTGTTCCACCTATGTGGAATGATCTGCCCGCTACTACAAGATCTGCAGATTCTGTGGCCATCTTTGAAAACACATCTCTTCCCTCAACATCTGACTGATCAGTTCTGACTCTACCTTCTTCTCTACTCTTTAAAAAAAAAAAATTGAATGGTTTCTGCAAAATGACTAAATGTAATGTAAATGAGTGCAGGTTATGGATAAGAAATAAAAAGTTTTAATATACTCTCTGTTAGATTTGAAAGAACTAGACCTTTTTACCCATCGCACCATGACCTTTAAAACAATACTAAACATGATGATCAAAACTTCATTCTATGACAATAAATGATATACTCAGTATAAAGTGTGTAAGCATTTTCCAAGTGATCTGGGCCTGAAGAGATGAAGGGGTTCAGTTCATGAACATCAACCCCTGAGGGGAGGGCAGGATATCATTCCTCAGGATCTAGAAACAAATGGGGTTTGATTGTTTTGTGTCCCAGCACAACACACAACCTTAGGACTTTTCCAGCTGCCTAACACAGATCTAAGAGAACATGTTAGATTTCCATACAGCAAGGGTCGCGTTCAGTT
The DNA here is from genome assembly GCA_008369825.1 of Triplophysa tibetana. Taxonomy (NCBI): domain Eukaryota; kingdom Metazoa; phylum Chordata; class Actinopteri; order Cypriniformes; family Nemacheilidae; genus Triplophysa; species Triplophysa tibetana. Next base: position 27,055,660 of record CM017913.1, on the reverse strand, counting down.
ACTGGAGATCTTGAGGTGTCTGTTATTGAAAAATATTTTTTCTCATGGTATTTCTTGTATTCTTCAGCAAGCTCTTCAGCTGCACTTCCTACAGTAATGAAATGTTCCAGGAGGCCGAGAGAGCTCTCAAACACATTCAAGTGTACAAGAAGAAAGAAGAGAAGGTCAAACAACAGATGAAGAACATTAAAGCCAAATATGAGGCTGAAATTCGAGAATATAGAGAGAAACTACACAAGGAAAAAGCAAGAGGCAAAAAACTGCTCATGTTGAGAGACAGTGGACAGGCAAAAATCATCAAACTGAACAATTACAATATGAAACTCAATTAGAGGAGAATGAAAAGCAGAAAAATCCAGTTTCAGCAACAACAGATATAGACACAGAGGAGGTATCAGCTCAAGGAGCAACAGGAGGAGAATCTGACCAACATAAAAAGACAAAAAAGAAAGCCAGTAGAAGTTTTAACCTTGTAAACGTAACACTGATCAAAAAGTAAAGTATGCAAGCTGAAATGTTCCAGAAGGAACACAAAGGAAACGAAACCGCAGGTAGAGAGGAAAAACAGGGAGAAAGGAAAAGGTCTGTTTCTTCCAGTCTAGAAAGACTTGTGATGAGTCCCAAAGATCACAAAAGCGTTTAGGTGAGGAAATATTGACCCTTTCAAATCCTGTCACATAATCCCAGAATGACACAGTTTGACTGGTTTCTCATTTCTTCAACTTGTTTTCGTAGCTCTTCTGTTTCTTCTCCTTTCTGTTGTTTGAAGTGTTGATGGAGTTTTTCCAGTAACTCAAGTTGTTTCTGATGTTCTTCCAGCTTCTCTTTCAGTTCTTCAACATGTTTCTCTTTTCTCTCTCTGAACTCATTAAACTCTTCTGCTTGTTTTCTGGCTTCATCTTCATGTTTCTTCTTCATCTCTTTTATTCTCCTCTCATGTTCTTCCTTCTTTTTTTCTTGCTCTTCCTCTTCTCTTTCTTTTCTCTTTCTCTCTTGTGTTTCTCTTCTCTTGCTCTCTTTTTCTTGTTCTCTTTTAATATCATCAATTCTTTTCTCCCATCTTTTTCTCTCTTCTTCTCTTCTCTCATCATCTTCTCGTTGATTTCTCTCCCACTTCTCTTTTCTCTCTCTCTCCAGCTGCTCATGTTTCATCATTTCAGTTTTATTCTTTTCATACTCTCGCTCTATCTCTTTTCGCTGTTTCTCTCTCTCTTCATCTCTCTGTCGTCTCTCTTCTTCTCTCTCTTTCTCAATCTTCTGTCTCATTTTCTCCAGTTCTTCTTGTTTTTCTCTCAGTTGTTCTTCATGTCTCTCTCCTCTTTTTCTATCATCTTCCTCTCGTTCTCTCATCTGTCGTTTCTTGTCTTTCTCCCATTCTCTCTCTTGTCGTTTAATTTCATCTTGAGTCTCTTTTCTGTCATTTTCAGCTTCTCTTATTTTTCTCTTCCATTCTTCTCTTTCTCTATCTTCTTCTTCACGTCTCTTTTTCTCCCCAGATTCTCTCTTTCTAATCTCTTCTTCTTGTCTCTTTTGTAATTGTGTTATAATCTGTTCTTGTTCATGTTTCATCTTCTCTTGATCTTGTTTGTATTTCTCATCCCTCTTTCTATCCTCCTCTTCTCTCTCTTTCTCTCTCTTTTCATAAAGTGATTTCTGATGTTCAGTCTCTCTCTTCATCTCTGCAATTTTTTTATCGTAGTCTGCTTTTACTCGTTTTTCCTCTTCTGACCATTTCTTTTTCTCCTCCTCTTGTTTCTTTTGTGTGATTTTTTCTCTCTCATCTGACTCTTTTCTGAGTTTTTCCTCTTTTTCTCTGAACTCTTTCTCTATCTGCCCTCTTTCCTCGTCTGTCTTTTGTTTCTCTTCCTCTAAACTCTTTCTTGTTTTTTCCATTTCCATGTCATGTTGTAGTTTTAATTCCTTTATCTGAGTCTGAATTTCTCTTTCTTTTTCCTTGAGTATTTCCATCATCCTCTTTTTAATGCTCATCTCTGCCTCCTCAAACATTTCATTAGTAAAGTGTTTGTTTCTGTTGGAAGTAATCAACGTTTTCATCATTTTTAAAAGTTTAGAAACTTGAAAACGGTCTTCTTCTTTCTTGTTATTGAAGACAATGTATCTGTCTCCACAGTGTTTGATCAACTTTTGTAGCACTGAATCACTTCTCTTCACATAATCTTCTATAGATTCATTCTCAAGATCATCTCCTCTAGTGAACAGAATGATACTGAACTGTGCAACTTTGGGACCAAATATCTTCTTTATAAGATCTATAGTGTCTGACTCTTCTTGAGTGAATCGTCCCAAACTCAACACAATGATGAAGACATGAGGTCCAGGTGATGACAGTGACACACATTTCACTAGTTCTTCCATCACTTTATCATTTGACAATTTTCTCTCAAACAGTCCTGGAGTATCAACAACAGATACTGATCCACCATCAACTTCACTAACTCCTTTCTCACAAACACTCGTCACTGAACCTGTGCTTAATAGACTTTTAAACGGTTTTCTTCCCAGAATTGTGTTTCCTGTTGCACTCTTTCCACTTCCTGTCCTCCCGATCAGCACAATTCTCAAACACTTTAGATCTTCGGCTTCACCTTCAGCACCTGAAACATGTTAAAAGTTAGCATCTTACATTAGCATCTTACTACACAAAGTCGGTTTACAACTTTAAAAAAAGCAAAAGCTCACGAAAAAACATACTTTAAAACTATTTTCAATAAAAAAAAAAAAAATTCACAAATGTTTGCTGGACATTCTCTGGTGATCTCTGGGCCACCAGCTGCAAAATGCACTGCATGATCATGTACAGAATAGAACGTTCTGCTAACAAAATATTATTCTAGTTCTTTACACAAGTTTGTAAAATGCTATGAAACACTGTTCTAGTTTGCGCTGGCATAATTTTGTGAATATATGTTTACAGTGAGGAAAATAAGTATTTGAACACCCTGCTATTTTGCATGTTCTCCCACTTAGAAATCATGGAGGGGTCTGAAATTGTCATCGTAGGTGCATGTCCACTGTGAGAGACATAATCTAAAAATAAAATCCAGAAATCACAATGTATGATTTTTTTAACTATTTATTTGTATGATACAGCTGCAAATAGGTATTTGAACACCTGTCTATCAGCTAGAATTCTGACCCTCAAAGACCTGTTAGTCTGCCTTTAAAATGTCCACCTCCACTCCATTTATTATCCTAAATTAGATGCATCTGTTTGAGGTCGTTAGCTGCATAAAGACACCTGTCCACCCCATACAATCAGTAAGAATCCAACTACTAACATGGCCAAGACCAAAGAGCTGTCCAAAGACACTAGAGACAAAATTGTACACCTCCACAAGGCTGGAAAGGGCTACGGGGAAATTGCCAAGCAGCTTGGTGAAAAAAGGTCCACTGTTGGAGCAATCATTAGAAAATGGAAGAAGCTAAACATGACTGTCAATCTCCCTCGGACTGGGGCTCCATGGAAGGTTCCCCTGCTTAAACCAGCACATGTCCAGGCCCGTCTTAAGTTTGCCAATGACCATTTGGATGATTCAGAGGAGTCATGAGAGAAAGTCATGTGGTCACATGAGACCAAAATAGAACTTTTTGGTCATAATTCCACTAAACGTGTTTGGAGGAAGAAGAATGATGAGTACCATCCCAAGAACACCATCCCTACTGTGAAGCATGGGGGTGGTAGCATCATGCTTTGGGGGTGTTTTTCTGCACATGGGACAGGGCGACTGCACTGTATTAAGGAGAGGATGACTGGGGCCATGTTTTGCGAGATTTTGAGGAACAACCTCCTTCCCTCAGTTAGAGCATTGAAGATGGGTCGAGGCTGGGTCTTCCAACATGACAATGACCCGAAGCACACAGCCAGGATAACCAAGGAGTGGCTCTGTAAGAAGTATATCAAGGTTCTGGCGTGGCCTAGCCAGTCTCCAGACCTAAACCCTTTAGAGAATCTATGGAGGGAGCTCAAACTCCGTGTTTCTCAGCGACAGGCTAGAAACCTGACTGATCTAGAGAAGATCTGTGTGGAGGAGTGGGCCAAAATCCCTCCTGCAGTGTGTGCAAATCTGGTGAAAAACTACAGGAAACGTTTGACCTCTGTAATTGCAAACAAAGGCTACTGTACCAAATATTAACATTGATTTTCTCAGGTGTTCAAATACTTATTTGCAGCTCTATCATACAAATAAATAGTTTAAAAAATCATCCATTGTGATTACTGGATTTTTTTTAGATTATGTCTCTCACAGTGGACATGCACCTACGATGACAATTTCAGACCCCTCCATGATTTCTAAGTGGGAGAACATGCAAAATAGCAGGGTGTTCAAATACTTATTTTCCTCACTGTATACTGTACTGTATATGAACAATGAGTACAGGTATGTACCTACTGCCTATATTTGTTATAATGTATATGTGTAGCTTAGTTTCATTGTACAGCTGCACAGTGATAATAAAAGTCTTTCATTCTATTCTATTCATTGAAATGAATTAAAACGCAGTGAATGCTTGCCAAACAGACACAAAACCTGTTTTGAAAGTATCTGCTTTTAAATTATCTAATTTACATGGAAAACAAATATTCTGTGATTTTTGTTTCTCCCGTCCCCGCTCATTGGGCCTCATTCATAAATATACTATGATCATGGATGCACTGATATGTAATTTTTTTGCAGATACTTCTTTAACATTGGAAGCTGATATATTGGTCCATATATAATATCCAGAGGTGGAAAGTAACAATTTACTCGCGTTACTGTATTGAGTAGGTATTTTGTGTACTTTTTTAAGGAGCTTTTAAAATCTGTAATTCTACTAAAGTATGATTTGTGTCACGTATTGTACTTAGTTATAATTAAAATCACATGTTTAAGTGAGTAAAAAATAAAGGACATTACTCCAGAGAATATTGGGCACGATAGTTTTTACGTCAATACCAGAAGAGCGATGGAGACAGAGTAGTAAGTGCACATGTCATAAAGATGAAACCCCATCGAACTCTGACGCTGAAGACAATGAAGTAAACCCCTGGCCATATATAAGTAACCATTTCAGCTTAAAGACAGGATTATGAACACTATGCAAACTATCTGTGGTGAGGAAGGCGGGACGGGAGCCATGAGGCGGGGCTGGTGGCGTGAGTGATAGTTGGAATCAGTTTTGCGCACACTGGTCCCGCATATCTCACGGAGGAAATCAGGAGCATAAGAGGACGACCGACTAGAATGCTGACGAAAGAGGACCGGACCCAGACATGTTTAAATTTGTGTTTACGTTCTTATGGCCGGTGTGGTGCCAAATTTGGACTCCCAGCCAGATTACGACTCCCGTATACCCCACTAATATTAGGTTTCAACACATGTGAGATGGTGGTCTAGTGGGTTAAACCACTGAACTGGTAAATCATAAAGTTGCTGGTTCGATCCCAGCAGCCACCATTAGTGTGTCCTTGAGCAAGACACTTTACTCCATGTTTCTCCAGGGGGATTGTCCCTGTAAGCGGAGAGTCACATGAAAATGTGCTTGCAATTTCATGCATTTTGAAAATCCTCACAAGCCCTGCCTTAATGACGAAAAGAACAATAGAACAATGACAAGCCCAAAATAAACCTACAAATCGACACTTTTAATAAGGCAAAAAAACACTATGCTCAACTTTTCACTTTATTAACTATATAATGTATCTGCAGCTTCATAAGAAAAGACTAAACAACAAATGCGAAGCTCTTAAAATAAGTAAACATGGCAACACAGGGAGAGCACACTGTGAAGCTCTGAACATAAACAAAACGCAGTGTCTCAGTCTGTGTTTTAGTTCAAATTGCCCCACTTAACCAGTATTTGACAAAAAACAGCAGATACGTAATCAAACTGATTAAACTCTTGGGATTCATGTTTCTTGATAACTTCGATCAACGGCAAACATGTTACCATGGTCACGACCGGGTGAAAACTGTCAATCATCACATGAGGAAATATTTCAGGGCCCGAAATACAGTCATCATTTCGAGGCAATTGATGTGCCAATCAAGAAGATGACCTCTCCAGATCCCTTGGGCTGGATGGTCATCTAAGGCCGTGAGGGATGCGTCTGTCGTTAGCATCTTGCGACCACAACACGGACCAAGAGTGGGACCTAGAGTCAGAAACCGAGGTCTGAACCACGTAGAAAGGGTGAGAAGCCCCTGGCGCGTCACCCTTATATGTCTCTGGGGGTTGGCCCTTGGATGAAAAACCCTGGCTGTGAGCCACAACCGAAATGGTCTCATATGCAGGAGGCCCAGAGGTATCACTGTGGAAGCCGCCGCCATTAGACCTGGAACTCTATGAAAGTAATGATTTGTCACATTCTGGCCTAACCTGATGCTCCTCAGGGTGTTTTGGACGGACTCAACATGTGCAGGAGACAGTTGTGCCTGCATTTTGATCGAGTCCCATATATAGTCCCAAGATACGTTGTATTTTGGGTAGGGGAAAGAACGCTCTTTTTGAACTTGAGTCTCAACACTAGAGCTTTGAGATGAGCTAGGATGAAATCCTGGTGTGCCTGGTCGGGACTGAGGAACTGGTCCTGGTCCGGAGTGGGTGGCCGACACTCGAGACATTTGGGCTGGTCAGGGGAGATACTTTACAAAAGCCTCCTCATGACGTCTGGCATCCCGGAACCTGATGACTACGGTGTTAACCGCATCACCAAACAGTCTGGAAGGCGAGAGTGGGGCATCAAGAAGGAACTCACAGTCCCGGTTCCTGATGCCCATGAGGTTCAGCCACAGGTGTCTCGCTGTGGTTACCAAAGCAGCCATAGAACGGCCGATGGCACGGGCGGTCTGCTTGGTCGCACTGAGAGACAAATCTGTGGCCCGGCGTAGTTCTGAAGACGCCACATCGTCAATCACCCCGCCAGTGCTTACTTCATCCAGAAGATCAGCCTGGTACGCCTGCAGAACTGCCATGGTGTGCAAGGCAGCACCAGCCTGACCCGCTGCCATGAATAGCCTTCACCACCAATGCAGATGTAATCCTTCAAGGCTTTGTGGGGAGAGAGGGCTTGAACCGTGGGCATCATCGTATACCCCCGTGGTCTCGCGCCAACAAAAGTCAAATTAATTGACGTTGATGGCTACCAAAACACGGAAGGAATGAGGTCTCTGCCATGACCGAAATAGCTTGGCGTGGAGATCCTCAAAAAAGGGGAGGGCCCGAGATTTGTGATCGTCCCCTTGGTCACCCGACAGATAGTCATCTAATTTCGAGTGCTTGTTGGCCTCTTGTTCCTGCGGCCAGTCAAGCTTAAGCCAGTTGACTGCATTAGTGACCGCCCCGAGGAGCACGTCCAATGATTTGGCGTCACGAGAGGAATGCCCCAAAGCAGCGCTCTCCAGCCCCGCAGAAACAATAGATGCCTAGTCCTCTGCCCGCTCCGAAGAAGTGCTAGGGCACGCGAACTCCAGGTCGAGAGAGAGCCAGCTCGTTCACTCTAAAGAAAGAACGCCTAGCACGGAGAACTCGTATATCAAATATATCACTGAGTTCACACTCTCCCTGTAGCCCCAGGATTGATGATTAACCCCCAAGCACTCAAAACATAATTCATGCCTGTCCAGGTCGTCAAGGTATCTCTGACATGAACACTTCTGTGTTCTTTGTGAACCAGTGCACGGTTAGACATACCACATGCAAGACATGTGATGTTCATCAGTAGCAGAGGAACTGTTTCCAAAAATGACACAAGGATGTGCAACAGTGTTCTCAATAATGAACCTCTGACACTATTTATTTATATTATGTTAGTGAAGTGTGCACTTTGAAAATAAAATAAAATAAAAAAAAATTTTAAATCTCACATTCTTTCTCATTTCGACCTTGATAGACCATTAGGGTGGGGTCTTTATCTGTCCAGGTGTGAAACAAAACATTATTCCCTCACATATGGCCTTTTCACAACAAAAAGTGTCATAAGGTGTGTACTATTAAAACATACTCTGGTGCAATTCTTCTGTTCGTTCAGTTTTTTTGTGTAAATGTGAACCCTGCCATCCGACACATTGTTTCATTTGTAAAAAATATAAAGTAGAAACAATTTTTTGCATTAAACCTGTTTCACGGTACTATCCGTCTGCTCCTGTTGCGGTGCAGTGCCACGGTCTAATAATGCAGAGTCTATTTTTGTTGTACATAACGGACTGATTTTAAGCGAAAGGACGCATATCATTCTTAAAATCACACAGATTGAGATGAAAACGTAAGAATGGAGCGCTGGGGCGGGGGCCTCATTTGTAACCGTTGCGTACGCAAAAAACAAGCCCTGAAAGAGGCGTACGCCATTTTGGAGACAGAGCAGTTTGGCGACACTGATGGTGAGTTAGTGAACTCAAGTTAGATTGCAGAGTAAGTGTGATAAATATTATTAAAAGAATTTATGCCTCACACACATTTCAACATTTTAGCACAAAGATCCACATTATAACGAAGATAAAATCTGCAGAGTTATTTGCGCTTGTATTGAGTGTATGGATGCAACGATTATAGATTGTGTTGGTACGATTATAGTCTGAGGAATAATCACGGTTTTACGGTTATGACGATTATTATGCATACATTAATTTCTACATTTTACTGGCCCTGACAAAACTTTTACATGCCCGCCACAAAAAGTAATAAATAAATAGTAATGTTTAGCTTAATTATACCATTCAACTATTAGCCTAACTCTAATAATAATAGTCAATCAGTAATAAAAGGAGTGATCAAATCACGAGCAATAGCACAAATAAATGTAATAAAGCAAACACGCATATAAAATTAAAAGTGCTTTTTAGGGGTTTCAGGTTGGACTTACTGTGGTTGTTAGTCAAATGTAAAATAACACTTGATAGTCTTCACAGTATACTGAAATATAGATCAAAACATATTAAAGTTATTGAAGTTGATCAGTCAGGAGCAGCGAGTGTGTTTTGTCTTTGTTTTTTCTTGTTTCATGAGCATTTAAACAGATAAATGTATTATGCTGCAGTGCCGTTAGGAGCTAGTGTGCACAGATCACATGCTTTTTCCCCCACTGTTTTCGTTTACAGCAAACTTGAATGGAAATATCAACGTGATATAGAGCCTATTCGCTAAATAATAACATTAAATAAGTTAAATTGGTTCAACTTGCGTCAGGAGTAGAATTTGAATTTGAGCTTGTGCATGCAGAATGTACTCATCCTCTGAGCCGTCTCGACGTGAAGCTTCTTGTCTGGTGTGCTACTCCTTTAACTGACATGCCACTTGTTTGTTTACGTTGAAGTTAAACCCAACCGTCACCGCTACAGCCATGATTGTGAATGTACATGTAAGACTTTACGATGAATGAACCGTGATGTTTTTAAGTGCGGTGAACCTCTGTAATCGCTGTAATCCTAATTGAGTGATACTTGTTTCATGCATCTTCTTATAAAATCCAACTCAAATCTTAATTAAAAATGTAATCTAAATATTTCCATCACGCTGTCTCACCATCACACTATGAGTGCATGAGGAGGAGATGATCTGACTGCATGGATTACAGCAAATAGGATGACAGCAGAACACAGTGTAAACAAATTAGTAAATATATTTTCCTTAAGGACTGTGCTTAATCATCAAATGTCAATGTCTGGAAATTCAGCCGTTAATCTTTTGCAGGATCATTTTTCTTTATGTCCTCGTTATCAGTCCTTACCATGTTCATAACAAAACCTTAATAAAGAAACACTCATATTTAACAATTACTGTATGTCTTCAAATGTTCTCTCAGGTAAAGGTTAATGATCAGTTAACATAATTCAGATTTACATAAGCACACTTGCAGGTGATCTGTGGTTTATAAAGGGAATATTGCGCGAAACGCACGGTTTATAAGTCTGAATATTTTTTGTTTTAAGCTATTTAGACCTTTCGTGCTCCTTTAGTAAGAATCCTACGCAACGGTTTTATAAATGATACGCCTGGTTCCTTAACTTTCTGAACAATTACTGCATAACATTGAAGTTCTCATATTAAACTTTTACTCACCACATGAGCTGTTCTTTAGCTCTAACTCTTTGATTTTACTCCTCATTTCACTCAGTTCAGCTTTATATTTCTCAGTCTCATGTCTTCCTCTCATCTCTTGAGCTCTGACATACATCTGAAGTGAATATGGTTCAGTCTTCATGTTCTCTATGTACTCCAGCAGATCTATTGATGCTGGTTTATATCTCTTATGTTCTTGTAACCCAATGACTCTGTATCGTCCTCCACAGAGACGGATCAATCTCTGACTTTCAGCGTATGAATCTACAAAATCTGTCACATTTCTGTCAACAGTGACATCACTGGTGAAAATCATCATGAAGTGATCAGTGGAGTAAAATATCTTCTGGATCTTCTCAATTTCTGCTTTGTGTTCATCAGTCAGTGGACCAACAGGAAGAATGATGAGAAACAAATGAGCTCCAGGACCACAGAGAGACACACAGTTGAGAGTCTGACACATCATCTCTTCATGTGAGAGTCCAGTCAGAGCTGGAAGATTAACAACACAGATCTGATGTCCATGTGTCTTCTCTTCTCTCTTCACACACACTGATGATATGGAGGCTTTCTGATTTAAAGTTTTTTTCAGTTTTCCTCGTAGAAGTTTGGACATGAAGACCTTCAGTGTTGCATCAGCTCCACACAACACCACATTCAGCTTTGAGTTTAAACTCACTGATGCTGAAAAACACATTTAAAACTATAACAAACATATGGCTGTACAACAGTAATATAAAATTTAAGTTTAATTTGTAGGAGATATTGTACCGTCCACTGGTTATTATCACTAAACAATTTATAAAATGTATATTGAAATATCTATATTTTTTGCGATAGAAATCATTTGGTTGTTTTTATAATTCTATTTCTCACCAAAAGAACAACAAATATTAACATCATATTACCTTATACCTACACAGTCATTAATAAAACAGTCTGATTTTTGCTTCCCAGAATCATAACAGTTAAATGTGGATGAAATTGTAGTAATATTTATAGAAGCGTTTTCTTAAATACTTACAAGAAATAGTTTCATCATCGCTTCTGGTTTTATGGCTCTCTTCAGATCTTCCATCATCAAAATAAGAGTCTTCTTCCTTTGGCTCTCGATTGACAGATGATCCTTCTGCATCTTCATAGGTCTCACATATGAGATATGCATCAGGTTCTTTCTCGACTATCTCGTCTATTCTTCTGAACATCTCAGAGAGCCATGCTGCTTGACCTTCATCGAACTGAAGATGTCCTCCTCCACACTTCTGTATTAAATGTTTGATTTCTTCATTCATTACTAGAGAAGGTTGTTTGGTTCAGTATATTTCTTCATCAGTAGTCAGAACTATTGTGTGTTTCATGGCCTCTTCACTGAATTCTTTCAGCACATGTTTGACTCTGTTCCTGTCCTGTACACTGAAGTTGTCATGCTGCAGTACGAGTATGAACACATGAGGTCCTGGAGAACACATACAGATACACTCTTTCACTCGATCTGTGATCTGAGAGGATGAGAGGTCCGTCTGGAGCAGATTAACACTGTTGATGACTGTGATGTGTCTGTTCTCCACTGTTCCACTGACTCTCACACTGTGATTCTGTAAATGCTCTGAAGGATCTTCACTGTCCCATACATTAGTTCCCAGAATAGAGTTTCCCAATCGACTGTTTTCTGATAAATTCTTTCCCAGCAGAACTATCCTCCAATCACTCACTAAAACACAACACACAAAAGTTCAAACAGCAGAAGTTCTAGAAATAACAATGACCATTTAATTTCTGAGTAAACAGGTAATTGCCGTCATTTAATTACTATATCGACAATTAACAAGGTACAGTAATTGCCTCTAATTAATCTATCACATGATCTATTGAGACAAAATAAATAAGGTAGGTAAATAGTGTCAAATCTGATTTCACAGGGACTTTAAAGGAATACCGGGTTCATTCTAAATCTATGAACTATTTAAAGGCTGGAATAAACTGCCTTTTGCTTGAACTTTTGCCCTGTTTTGCAGTCTGGACAATTTCACTATCTTCGGAGCCTTCACACCCGATCGACTTTGAGACTTTGCTCTACGCCGAATTACTGCTGGATTCTCATGACGTGTTGCAGCGGACTGTCCCTTTCTACGGCGACTTCCCCTGGACGTCTCGGCAGTTCCAGAAGTGTTCAAGTGTTTTTTCTCTAAAAGAGCTCATTTCTCCAGCGAGGCATGTCCCGATGTTCTCATGGGTGCAATTCACTCATTGAGGAGACCCCCTGGGAAAGCTAGGTTGCTGCTGGAAGAGGTGTTAGTGAGGCCAGAAGGGGGCGCTCACCCTGTGGTCTGCTCCAGTATGGTGATGGGGATACTACACTGTCAAAAAAGGGCCGTCCTTCAGATGAGATGATAAACCGAGGTCCTGACTCTCTGTGGTATTTAAAGATCTCATGGCATTTCTGGTAAAGCGTAAGGGTGTAACCCCGGTGTCCTGGCCAGATTCCCTCCACTGGCCCTTGATAATCATGGCCTTCTAATATTCTCCACCCTCTGAATCGTCTGAATCTCTCTCTCCTCTCCGCTGGTTTGTGGTGAGTGAGGAGAGACCCCCCTCATGTGATTGTAAAGCACTTTGGATGTACAGCAAAACTGAGGTCCTAGGGACTCTAAACTACTTGAAGGTGAGTAATTATTGGCAGAATTTTCATTTTTGGTTGGAGGTTCCCTTTAATGTTAAGAACTGCTGTTTGATAAATCATTTAATGAGACTTACGGTTGGGACGGTCAAGAGGTGGACTTCGGTCGCCTCTTTTCACTGAAAACAAAACACAACTAGCTTTAGTATCTCACATTTCAGGACTAAAACAAGCCAATGTTGTCTTACCCCAAGATTAGATCATGCACACACTACACACTTAATTGTAAGTGTCAGTAAATCAGTATGTTAGATAATTTCACCTACAAACTGTGTGCCATAAATTTCAGATATTGTTAATATTTAAATGCTACCATTTGCAAATTGCAATAAAATGAAGACCAGAAATGTGACATCAGCAACGTAATGAATGTTCTGGGTTTATGGCATGAAAGATGAAGTGAACGCTGTGTAGCATCAGAAGTCTGCATCACATAGCATAGATAGTAGCAGTAAAGGTTGGATAAAAAAAAATTGGACAACATTTCCTGACATACGTTTGTTTGTTCACTGTATTTTCACAATAATGCTATGTTAAGAACAAGATTCTGACTGTACGCCATGATTAATGTGTTGTTAGAAAACATGTTAACTATGTATTAACAGAAAAAAGAACCAAAAAATACTTAAATTCTGTGTGTTGACATAGAGAGACAAAAACAAACATGTGCCCCAATGTTTTAGTGTGTCACTTCTAGCTGGACACAGACATTGCTGTTATATCTGTAGGATTGAGTTCTTGTGGTGTTTAAACAAGCATTTCATTTTCAAACAGTTTTTCCTAAAACATACAGTGTCAGGAATTATTGTAATTATGAGTCCACACTGCTCAAATAATGTAGAATGACACATTTTCAAATGCAAAACCCAGAAGAGAATTGGCATTTTATAACTAATATTTTCCTAATATTGTATTCTGTATTTATTCACACTGTATTTCCTGCACTTGCTAATTGCACTTCTGGTTAGAACTAAACTACATTTCGAACACTGTACTTGTATATTTGCTTGTAACATTAAAAAGCTAAAGAGAAAAAGTAGGTTTTAAAATGAGATTTAAAACTTTAAAAAAATAATCCAACCGGTTATATAGCACATGAGAAACAGGAGTACAGCATTGACATATTACAGACGAGACCCGACCAAGACTTACAAACAGAACAGGCTATAAATGACGAAGTGATGTCTGGCAGGTGTGCGGATAACAGTTCTGAAACTGGTGTGGGAAAGTGGGGAATGAAGTCCGAGGGGGAAACACAGGGAGAAACAGAGGGAACTGTGACCGATCATGCTTTCGATCTTGCTGTTTTGCAAATATCTTAAGATTTTGATGTCTTTATTGGTGATATTTCACTCATCTTAAAATCTCTTTAAGTTATTGATAGAGATAAGAAAAACAAGACTTTTTTAATTCATACATTTACGTTTACATTTATGCATTTGGCAGACGCTTTTATCCAAAGCCACTTATATTGTTTTATCCTATACATTTTACATATGTATTTGCAATCCCCTGGGATCGAACCCACAATCTTGCGTTGTAACGCTCATACCACTGAGCTACAGGAAAGCTCATGATAATTCATGATAACATTTCTCTTATTGATATTTTCCTTTCCTTTTATTTTCCTTTTTTTATTTTCTTGTCCTTTTATTATTGCTCCATATATTATTGAAATGCATTGCTGTTACCTTTTATTTTGAATATTATAATAAAAAATCCTTGGAGCGAGTGATGGAGAGGACGTGTCAAAGTCAATAGTTACTGTCTGTACAATGCTGCCAAACCAGCCAGTCACCACATGCAGAAGCGAATGAGCATTTTAAATGTGATTAATCTCCTGATAATGTAGATAAAGTATATGAACATTTTCCGGATGAACCAATGCAGAATAAGAAAAAATAATGTTGGGGCTAAAGCAAAAGGGTAGCCTTCTCATCAAAGGCAAATGTATTTTTGTAAAAGTTTTACAAATTAACGCAATGTTATTGGGAAGACCAAAAGATTTCTTTCCACCACCTGTATGTCCCTTTAGTGGCTCAGTACCACGTCGCATCTGTTTTGAAAATGTGAGATAACAGTGTGCATAAAGAATGACTTGCATATCAAAATAGTATATAATATAGTAGCCTAACTGTTAAGTTTTAAGATAAAGCTCACAATATGAGAGCATATGCACGCAGCCATTGTCTCGGTGCAACATCTCTGCACATGTCTTCATCGAACACTGTGTGGCGCGCTTGAGCATGCATGGATTTTTCCGATAAAATTTAATAAGCGTCATATTAAATTTGAACAAATAACGGACAAAAGTGTTTTGCATTAGCGTGATAATTTGACAGAATTATTTCCAATTTTTTTGATGTAGTTTAGTAAATAATAAATAAATAATTTTAGACCTTACGAGGGGTCCCTCAAGGCTTATGAGGGGTAGGGACCACCCCAGACCCCCCTCAATTCGAACCCTGCAGACACAGAGGTATGTTTCCTCCCATCCCCGGAGAAAGACAATGTATAGGTGAGTGCAGCCCAAGATCAGCACTCAAACAGCACAAAGATAGACAGTTTTTTTGAGTGACGATCCTACTTTCTGGCCAAAACATTTATCACATAAAAAGCGCTGTGAGCTTATTGGGAGGTGGCTAGTGCCTATGGTGGCTAGTGTACACTGTAAAAAAAAATAGTGTAGTTTGTAGGGGTTTAACGGTTAGTGAATTTGTGCCGAACGGTAACGGGTAACATTGCAAATAGTAGTCATCATTCCTATGCCCTAATCCTTCGAAGGGCAGACCCCTTGGAGTTTAGACTTTGTAGTGAAAAGGGCATCTATGTGCATTATGTAGATGTTTGGAATGCACTTGGCAAAGGGAGCGACATCAATTTCCTCATTATCTTCAGCTGGCATGTTCCCGTGACAACACAGCATGGTGTCTGTCAGCAGATGTCGATGTTTTTTTAATGTTATAACTTTAGCATAAAAAAATAACTGTTTGCAAATAAACATACATTTGATATTTTTTTTATTTTTTTAATATGCTGTTTAATATATAAACACGTGTAATTATAAAACTTTTTAAACTATAAAGGTATTGTTGAATAATACGAGAGTCACACTTCAAAAAACCTCGGGCTCGACCTGATTTTGCCAATTGGTTGATGTCCTCAGGCAACATATTTTGTTGACCTAAGGACAACATTTTTATACATAAACCTAAACACACACCAAACCCCAACCATTACCATAACTGACCCCTAAAATCAGAGGGAAATGAGAAGTGAAACACAATGGTCTAGAAGCACCTAATCCTGGTTGGAAGATTAAACTTAAAATAAACTGTAAACTTATTTCTGAAATCTGATTGTTGTCCCAGGGTAAATATGCTGTTGTCCTAAGGATATCAACCACTTAGCAAAAACAGGAGAGCCATATCCTCGGTCCTCCTCATCAGAAAGCCTCATCAATCCTCCTCTTCCCGTTGCAATTAGAGAATTGACATGTCCTTAAAGATGGTTGAGCTCGATCGGTTTCCGGGTCATAGGATGGAGAAAAGAGGAGTGAGGAAAGAGGAGAGATATTGAGAATCACACCCAAAAACAGAGACTGCATTGAAGTTCCCGGATATTTTATCGATATCAGGGATGCAGCTTTACATGCATACGGAATTCCCTTTAAGTCCCAGAGGTCACTACGGCTGTTCCTTCCAAGTTTGTTCTTCCGAGGCTGCCTCGCAACAGCAATCTCAAAACAAGTCCTTTCTTTGCATTCTTGAAATTGAAATCTTTTAGCAGCGGGACCGCAACATGTATCAGTTTCAAACAATCTGCAAATCTAGCGTTATAACCACCGTTTATATAACAGCCATCACTGAAATGCCATAAACAAACAAACACATTTCTCTCACTATTGCAAGAGTAACGAGCTGCAGCTGGAGGCCTAAAGTGCAACCAATCTTTATTGTAAGCAAGTCTTCCTATCGCTCGTCGGTTGACTGGTGAACCAGGCAATTTCTATCGCCAAGCTGGGAGAATTGCCCATAAGGGGGGTGGGAAAAAATATTACAAAATTGTAGTGACTGGATCATTGAGAGAAAAGCCACGAACCCCCTCACTCCATTTTGTCCTGGTTTCTAGATACCATCATCAAAAGACCATAGCAAACCTGGCTCCATGGGGTCTGGTTTAGGTCTTGAACTCTCACTGAGAGTGTGATAAGCATTTGGTTCCTCTGTAGGATATTTACGACTCCTTAGCTTCAAAGCATTGGTGATAAGTCTCTGTCTCATCTCTTACTTAACATCTGAGGCTAACCAGAGAAACTTCTCTGACAAATAGGAACTTATGTGGTTGAAACTAACCTTTTCTGTAAATGTATCTAAATGTCTAGGTTGTGTGTTGGCGCTCGTGCCATTTTAAATAGTCTGTAACTGTTGAATATACAAGTTTTGATTTAGGGTTCATTTGATGTATTCATACGTTTGGATGATTCACAGTTCAATGCCTTGCATGTTTCATATGTTGGTACTCCTCTTTGAATTCCCTATATGATTAGCTATGTTATAAAACATAGCATGCATCATACAATGTCCATAACTAAGTACTAACTAAAGGTATAAATGCAAATAGCCCATACTGTCAGAGCCATGCAAATGAGCTTTCTCTGGCCCACTAATCACTTTCATGGCATTGGCCCGCAGACCATCTGGGGGCAGGGCAGGTATGCATTTAAAACACCATCACCAATCCTCTTCGGGGGCTTTTTGAATTAGGAATTGGAAGGGAAAAGAAAGAGGACATGGAGGACAACCCCAGCTCCCCTCTGGGGGGTCCGATTAGGCCATGGAACGTCGGACTCAGAACCTAAACTCAGCGTTTCAACAGGACTGCATTCTGAAACCATTCAAGATTTCGATCGACACGCATTAGATTAGATGATTCAACTTTATTGTCATTACACATATACAAGTACAGTGTAACGAAATGTAGTTTAGGTCTAACCAGAAGTGCAATTAGCAAGTGCAGATATACAGTGTGAATAAATACAGAATACAATATTAGGAAAATACTATACAAATGTTGTATGAAAATATGACAGTCGGTATGTACTATGAACAATATATACAGAAGGCTATATACTGTGAACATTAATGTACAGGTGGTTATGAACAGATAACAATATAGACAATACAATAGTGCAAGTGACTTGAGTGTGCATTAATTACAGACATTAGCTATTAAAGTTACAGTGCAGTAGATGAGTTAATGCGGTTATTAAAGGTACAGTGCAGTACATGAGTTAATGCAGTTGTTGAAGTTATAGTGCATACATGAGTAGATGCAGATAATACAGTTACAGTGTATTAGATGAGTTAGTGCAGTTATTGAAGTTACAGTGCAGTAGATGCGTTAATGCGGTTATTAAGGTTACAGTGCAGTAGATGAGTTAATGCAGTTATTGAAGTTACAGTGCAATAGATGAGTAGATGCAGTTAGTTATGCAATAAATGCAATAGATGAGTTACAGTGCAGTAGATGAGTTAATTCAGTTATGGAAGTAGTTTATTAGTGCAAATGAGCATTCAGTGTAATATTCCTGGTGTGCAAGTGAGCAGTATAGAGTGGAAATGATGCTATGTGTGTGTAAACAGTCCGGTAGAGCAGATACATGAGTACTGGTGTGTACAGTTCAGTCATGGATGCAGCCCTGTTATGCAATGTAAACATGTAGTAGCAGCGTTAAAGTTATGAGGGTGTGGAATCAGTGTGGAGCAGAGTTCAATAATGAAACAGCTCTGGGAAAAAAGCTGTTTCCTAGTCTGCTGGTTCTTGTCCGGAGGCACCTGAAGCGCCACCGGAAGGCAGGAGAGTAAACATCTATGAGCGGGGTGGAGAGGA